>JAULKJ010000003.1:7136221-7148769 GCA_032355405.1 Rubia balearica
GGTAAGTCTGGTTGACATGTAATTTGAATATCCTTGCAATAGATTAGTTATTGCTAGAGGTTAGTTAGGTTGGATGTCAACTCCACTTGTTGTAATCGCCGCTGAGTGTTTTTTTCAACATCTTGGATGTCAACTCCACTTATTACCAGACTTATGAATGAATTATGTGTGTTATTTTGCATCTCAATAGTTAATATTTATACAAAGCTATTATCTATCTAAGGAAAGAATACAATAATTTCTTATAAGTATACTAAAGTACAATATCGACGAGATTCTAACAATATTCTCTAATACTCCCCCTCAAGTTTGAGCATGCGGATCGAGAATGCCCAACTTGGAAGATTGGTAACGAAGTTGTGGTGTTGGTAAAGCTTTGTGAAGATATCTGCTGACGAAATTGTGGTGTTGGTAGGCTGCTGGGTAGTCGAAATGTGAGACGTTTGGATCGTTTTAGTTAGGATCAAGTCTCGAACAAAGCGACAATCTATTTCAATGTGATTTGTCTGTTCATGAAAAACAGGATTAGTAGCGATGTGCAATGCAGTCTGACTATCACAAAACAAACGAACGGGGTGAGTGGTGATGAATGCCGAGAGAAACAAGCAAAGCTTTGAGCCACAAAACTTGGCTACAAGTCGCAACCATGGATCGATACTCCGCTTCTGCAAAAGAACGGGAAACCGTAGTTTTTTATTTTTCAGGAAATAGGTGATTGGTCGAGTAAGATAAAATATCCCATGACTGACCGGCGGGTAAGAGGACAAGAAGCTCAATCAGAGTAATAAAAAGCAGTTAGACGAAGCAAGCTAGAACGGGTGAGATGAATAACTTGACAGGAATGACTTTTAATAAATCGAAGAACACTCAAAGCAGCTAACCAACGAAATTATCTTGGATGTTGCATCAACTGAGAAAGTGTATGCACCGCAAAACAAATATCAGGTCTTGTAATAGTATGATAAATCAAACGGACGACAAGACGATGAAATTCTTCCGAATTGGGTGCAACGGGCTGTCAATCGAAGTGAGATGATGATTAGCTTCCATGGGTGAGTCACACGGTTTGGAATCAAGTAAACCTGAATCCGCAAAATGGAACTTGTGAATTTGAGTCCCACTGCTATGAGAAAAAAATGAAATTATCAGGAAATCCAATAAGTTGATAACACTTGGAGACATCATGACATGATTTGCCACAATGTGTGCATCGTGGACGAAGAGGTCGTGGATCAAACGAATGCTGAGTTCCCATAACCATAAAGTCCGGCTGTTTGAATTCACTATCTCTAACCATGTTGAGATGGAGTTCCTCCTGAACACCTAACGAATAAACTCGACTGAGGGATGGCGAGAGTTCCTGTGTCATGACACTGGGAGCGAAGAGACTGATAGGCACTCTCATCCAATCGAATAAGAAATTGATGGATGAGTCCCTCGCCGCGCTTGTTAGACAGCCTTCCAGTGATTTTGCGGGTACAAATACCACGAGTGCAAGCCACAGACGGTGCATAAGACTGGAATTCATCCCACAATTTCTTCACAACGCCAAAATAAGCCACAACAGACTGTCCGGATTGGTGACAACGAGCAAGACTAGCCCCAAGTTGGAGAATTCTTGGTCCATTGCCGATCGAGAATCATTGAGTAATACGCCCACAAATCCTTGATAATCTTGGCAAAAGAGATAGGTGGACGTATTGAGGAATCGATTGACTAAAGTGGCCATCCCTTGAGTATGGAGTTAACGCTCAGCCAATCCTCATTAGAAGAATAAGTGGGTTTCTTAATTCTGCCGATAAGGAAGCCAATATTTCATTTGGCGTGGAAAGTGTTTAGCATGGCTTCTTGTCATTCCTGAAAGTTTTTGCCTCTGAGAGAGACATGACAAATAGAGTGACATGGGTGATTAAAGGGGTGGAGATAAAAAGGTGAATCGACATCATTTATTTTTCATTTGGGACGAAATTGTGGAGGGGTTCACGCTCAGAAGCTGAAAAAGAGCCTTCATAGGAAGATGATTGATCAGTTATAAATTCATAATTGGTTGAGATTTTTTTTTTTACAGTTGGAAGCCTGCTCTAATACCATGTAAAGAGAAAGACTTTTGAATGATTTTTGTGTGCATCTCAATAGTTAAGCTTTATACAAAGCTATTATCTATCTTAGGAAAGGAAACAAGAATATATGTAAACCTGAAGTACAATATCTTCTAGATTTTGACAATATCCTCTAATAACAACCCTTACCAAACACACCCAATCATACTCCCTCCGCTTCTCTATTAATGTCACCATAGATTTAAGTGTTTAGATTTAAGTGAAGAAAATGAGTAGATGAAATTGAATGTAGAAAGTAAAAAGTAGAAAGTAGAAAGTAAAAAGTAGAATGAATGGATGAAATAGAAGGAATCTTATCAAAAATGGAAAATGTACCAATATAAAAGAAACAGTCCAAAAAGAAAAATGTGTCAATAATAAAGAAACGGAGGGAGTACTTGAGTTGGAAAGCTTAAAGGGTAGGCAACATTGGGATTACCCCCGTATTGATGGTCAACCATGGTCTGAGAAAGTTGACCAAAAACGGTGCCATTTATTATGGGACGGAGGGAGTATTTTATAATATTAATTTTTTTATCATTTTTAAATATATACAATTAAATATATTAATGGTAAAAAATAGTTCCGATCAATATGAAAAGGTCAATTTTTGCAAATATCTTTTTTTTTTTTGAAAAAATTGCAAATATTCTTGTAAATTACTTACTAAAATCTTTTCGTTTGTTGGGCCATTGGTCAAATCAGGCCCATTAGCTAAAGGCGGGAGACCCAAATCTACCCGCGTGCTCTAACAGTTCATAGTCCTTGAAGTGGTGCGAGAGTGTAACGGGTGAATTCGCCGGTTAGAGAACAATGGCGGAGGAAGAATCTCCGATCGATATCGACATGGAAGCTCCGCTAGCTGCGGTGTATAATCGGAGGAAGAAGCTGAATTTAAAACGGAAGAAACAAGCGCCGGAAGAGGCCGCCGCCGAGGGTTTCACTGCCTCCCATGAGGAAAATCACAATGAGGGTGAGTTCTCTCAAGAAATCACCGTTTCCGAGTTCGAACCTTCCTTTGAGGATCACGAGCTTCCTCAGGGGATAACCGTCTCCGAGTTCGACTACTCCGTCGAGAATCACCTTAAAGCCGTTGATACTATCTCCGCGCTTTGCGGTGAGACCGAAGATTTTGATCCCCGTGAAATTCAAACTCTATCTTCTTCCATTATATTTTTGAGGTTAGTTTGATTAATTTATAGGTTTACCTCCTTCTCTCTTTTGTTTCTATATGGTGTCTGTTTACAGTTTATTCTCCTTGAATAAAAGTTGTGTTAATGTTTATTATTGCAGGGAATGGAGGCAATTCAAATATCCGGCAAGGACGTTACGGTTTTTAAGTCAAAACGAGAGTAAGATGGGGAAGGATTTCGTTGGCGCTGTCACGTTACCCCAGTTTTCATCCGCTGCTGTTCCAAAGGTAAGATGCATTTAAATGTTTATTCCTCATGGTTTATTGTTATTTGAAACTGTCGCGTCACTTGATCTAACGGGGCTGTTTCATGCAGAAAAGTGTTGACAAAGCAGAAGTAACTTCAGAATTGAGGTATGTGTACTCCGTGGTTCAGTTTAACCTTTTACCCTAGCATTATCTCATTGTTCTGCTTACATTCACACAATTTTAATTAAATTATTTGGTTTTCTTTCTTTACTTTCTCCCTTCTTATTTGAGTGGATTCTCAAGGGCTTAGTTAGGTAGGCGTTCTGCTATCATTGTCGTAGGAACTGATTGTGCAGAATACCACTTCAGTGATCATAAAAGTAACAATAGGATAGTAGTGAATAATTATATGGATTAATGTTCTTTGGAAGCTCTGATGTCTTCTGGTGTCCCTTTGATGAGTGACAGTGATGCTAGAAATGCCAAAAAAAAAAGAAGAAGAAGAAGAAGAAAGAAGAAGTTAGAATCTTATTGAATTTGTTTCCGTGTTAATATGTTGTGCATATTACTAATATGGATTTTGCAGGAAAGATTATGTGATGCATGTTGGAGGCCTGGTTTCGGCTCTGGATTGGTGCCCGAGAGTCCATTCTCATTCCAACCATGAGTTTAGGAATGAGGTACTTGTTTCTGATGCTCTCCTTTGCCTGGTGTACTAAGCAAACCACTTATAAGCCATGCCAAACACACCCTTCTGCCTGGTGTACTTTTCCCAGCTTACTTTCAGCACCTTCCTTTGTTTATAATGTTCGGCTTTAGTTCATATGGGTCCTCTGTAATCTACAAGATGTGTTCTTAAGGGAGCTAAGTTAAGTCATTTGTTGACTTGGTTCCATCAGCCACATAATTAAAAATATTTTAGTTGGGACTTAGAAAGTAGCGCTGGAAGTTAATTTCAGAGATTTATTGCTTGTAGGCAACATTTTCTGGACTTCAAACAAGAATTTTTAAGTGCCAAATGATCACAGAGGCTTTTCAGTTATAAATCTTGGTTTTAGTTTAGTACTTCGATTGCAATTGTACCTCACCTTGAAATAAACTTTTATGCAATTGTGATCGAAGCTCAAAGTGAACATTGATTTGGATTTTTTTTCCTGAATTTTGTATTGTACAGTTTTAATGATTTTTGTAATTGAGAGTAGTTGATGTTTATCAATTAATTTTTTTATTTGGATTCTTTGACAGTTTATTGCAGTTGCTGCTCATCCTCCTGAATCTTCTTACCACAAAGTTGGTGCACCGGTTGCGGGGCGAGGTATGGTACAGATTTGGTGTGTACTAAGTTCAAACAGAAAAAAAAGCTTGGCAGCTCCGGATCCTAAAAAACAAAAACAAAGGGAAGCATATACAGCGAAATTATCTGAACTGAAGCGACCCAAAGGTAGACCGAGAAAACACCCTGCTGATGTCAATAACAACTCAGCTGAGCAGCGACCACTAGGTAGACCGAGAAAACGCCCTGCTGATGTCGATGACAACTCAGCTGAGCAGCGACCTGGAGGTAGACCAATAAAAAACTCTGTAGATGCCATTAGCAACTCAGCTGAGCAACGACCACGGGGTAGACCGAGAAAACACCCTGTTGCTGTCAATAACAACTCAGCTGAGCAGCAACCATTAGGTAGACCAAGAAAAAATTCTGTAGATGTCATTAGCAACTCATCCGAGCAGCTGAAACCACAAGCAAGACGAAGGAAAGCATCTCCTTGCAACAATCATGTTGTAGAAACTGCTGAGCCTCCCCTGGAGCTGTCTTCTACATTCCTCAGTGATGTGGATTCTAGCAATAAAATTGTCCAGCTGTCCGAGGAATATGGAACAGTTAACGAAGTGCCTAACAGGATATCATTCAACATGCCATCTCTTAAAGTATGTAGAAAATTGGAAGTCAAGGGAAGTACGGGAATTCAGGATGCCAGAAATGTAATCCACACGCCTAGTGTGGATGAGAATGCCGTATTTCCTTCCCAGGATATTCCAACACCGGAAAATTTCCCTGATACCATAAGATGTGACTCTATCCCAGTTAAGTGCTCCATTCCCAATGATTTGGCTTTGCCTAGATTGATGTTTTGTTTGGCTCACAATGGAAAAGTTGCCTGGGATCTGAAATGGCGTCCATCCGGTGCTTGTGACAAACAAAGGATGGGCAATCTTGCTGTCTTGCTTGGAAATGGTGCCCTGGAAGTGTAAGTGATCTGCTGTGCATTTCTATTGGAATTACTCTTCAGTCTATGATGGTGGAAATCGAATAGTTTCATTTGTTATGACGATTTATTGAAACTTAGGGGTTGTGAACACTCAGGCATGTCTAACTTATCTAAAATTTAACCTTAGGTCTGTCTGCTACTTATGCTTTCATAGTTTCCAACACGCATATGAAGAGAACCTAGATTCTTGTCTTTACCTTTCTTTTCTTGGTTATGGTTAAAGGTTAAAACTAACATTTAAAAGCAAACATGTATGTGTTAAAACTATTTTATGATGTGAGAACTGCTCCTCAGTTTTGAGGATGGAGAACTGGATGATTGCTTACTTTGATAATTCTGTTATTTCTCCTGAGAAACAATTGACAGCCTAATTCGATTTTTGAATTTTATATATGTTTGGTACAGTATAACCATACCACGGGTCCTATTAAATATAGTGCACTTGTTAGTATCATCGTCCAACAATCGGTTTTATATAGTTTATGGGTTGTATTCTGACCACCTTTTGTGCCTAATGGTCCGATACAGCTGGGAGGTTCCTTTCCCTCGTACTGTTAACTTGATTTACTCTGATTCTCAAGAGGACCCTACTGATCCTCGCTTCATCAAGTTACAACCAGTATTCAGATGTTCAACCGTTAAGTGTGGTGATAGGCAAAGGTAATTTACCATTTGAAAGTTTATTGCTACTATGTAAAATCAAGTTACTATTGTCTTTTTCACATCTACTTCTACTTTAATACTGACATTGTGTGATATCAATATATGGTACAATGAAGAGTCCATGATGATTGACTTGGAATAGGAGATGATATAGTGAAGGCCTCAATAAACAATTTTGAAATTTTGATTTAGAATCCCTGACATGTACTTGATTAAAGGCCTCAATAAACAATTTAGCCATGTAGATTAAATAATGCCTCAAAATGTTTTGAGAGCTGGATTAGAATATGTGCGCAATTTTCGGTAAATAAGATGACTATTCTTTGGTTGATAGTAATAATAATATATGACAAATAGCTTTTCTTATCCATCAAGAACCAAAGCCTTTATATGGCTTTTCATCAATTTACCTACAAGAACAATTGTCATCTGTAGTATTTTCTTTGTGTTGGGTTAGATCCCTAGTTACTCTCGATTGGCCTAGTTCTAACAAGTGACTATGACCACAACCTGTCAACCATTTTAGGACATCAATTTGGGAAACATGTAATGCATTTTGATTTTGATAATATTGTGCCATATGAATTTCCTTAAGCAGGGAATCTTGTATACTAGACTTACTAGTTTCATGCATGCCACGGAAACTGTTGATACCACCTTTGTAATATATAGATTCATTTAGTATACTGATTTTCTTTGTTGTTCATGTTCAGCATTCCCCTGTCCTTGGAGTGGTCGTCATCATCTCCACACGACAAGATTCTGGCAGGATGTCATGATGGAGTGGTATATGATTTTTTGTTGTTAAATATTTTCCATCCCTTGACAAGCCAAATTCAACCCAAATCTACTCATCATGATCCCTCCAGCTTGGAGGTGTCATGGATTGATGTGGCTTCGGAGTGACAAATAAAATAGCAGCTATAGAAGATTACTATGTGTGAATTTTTGTTTGCTGTAACTATTTTAGGTGATTTCATTGTCTGGCATTTATATTTTGAAGTGGATCTATAATTTGGCTGTAGGTTGCTTTGTGGAAGTTCTGTACAACTAATTCATTAGAAGGTATTAGCCCTATGTATCTTTATCCCTTGCTATTTTAGTACATCTATACTTTGTGAATGCCTAGACTGGAGGCACCAATTGCTAACCATATATATTTCACGCCACATTTTAGAAACCAGGCCTTTGCTTTGTTTCAGTGCTGACACAGTTCCTATAAGGACACTTTCTTGGGCACCTGTTGAAAGGTTAGTGATGATGTCTTTAATTCTTTTCAATCATTTTTTTGCAGGTCACTGTTTCATGAACTTCATTGTCTCTGTAGGCCCTTCTTGATTAAATTGGTTGATTTATTAAATTGTCACTCAATTGCCAGTTTGCCATGCACTTGTGCTATTCTTATTTCATTATTTTTCTGATGTACCTTCATCAGTGGTGAAATATGATGCATGTAGTGAATGCTACATAGAGACGTTTAGGATCAATTGTTGTCATTGTCGTCCACCTTTGGCCACTTACGCATGAATCACATAAAGAGAAAATTTGTGCAATTCACACGTGTGAGTTTGTTATTTTAACAAAGTTGAAAACATGTGACACTCCTTGCAAAACAAAATGTACTAAGGGTTTTGAAAGTTGATACACAAATATGAGGTAAAAAAATGTCTTGTGATAGACACTGCTTCTATACTTGGATAAAGTTCTGTTACTTCATTGAACTTCTTGTATGCTACTAAGTGCTACATGCATACATTAATAGTGAGATTTAAAATGAGTGTGTTTTTGTTTAATTTTTTTACATGTCAGTTTTTTTAATGATGAATGTTTTAGTACATCTTTTGTAACATTTCAAGTTTATTTTTGCAGTTCTTCTGAAGGCTCAAACGTTGTCGTCACTGGTGGTCTTAAAGGCTTGAAGTTTTGGGACTTGCGGTATGGAAAATTTCTCTCTCTCTGTTTGCATGCGCAACTGTTTTGTCTCTCTGGTTTCCTGGAAAAAGCAGCCATCTTCTATCTTGTTTGTTGGTCCACCCACTTAAGTTTCTGCTAAGAGTTATTTGGATTTCTGGCCTCATAGATTATTGCCTATATATTGCTAAATCTAGTTTCACTAACCAGATGCTCTTGATCCATTATTCCGTTGTACAATGACCTGCCAGGGGATGTATATATACAGTAGTATATGACTAATAATTTCAGTGTTTGGGTTTTTGTTTTTTTGTTATTATTATTGTTATTATTTCAAATTTATTTACAGGGTTGGATTTGTTACTAAACAATTTATTAGCCAACAGTTGGAAAATCTTGGGTTACAAGTGCTAATGACTGAATGCATGTTTTGGAAATTCTTTGTTGCTTGCAGTGATCCATTCAGTCCCTTGTGGGTATTAAATCCCTTCCAACAAATGATATATAGTTTGGATTGGCTACCGGATCCAAGGTTCGAATGTTTATGGAGGGGTATATACATATCCTTAATTTTATAATTTATTTTCTTTCTCATAAATTTTGTAATATTCTTGTAGGTGTGTTATTGTAGCCTTTGATGATGGTACATTGAGGATTCTCAGCCTTTCAAAGGGTGCAAGTGATGTCCCCGTCACTGGGGAACCTTTTGTTGGCACACAGCAAAAAGGGTATCACAGTTATTACTGCTCACAATCCTCAATATGGAGTGTTCATGTATCCCGGGTAACAGGTTTGCACTTTCTAGTCTGCTACTATCACACTACTTCGATAGCAAAATGAGTACTCACTATGTTAGAAGATAAGAGTCCATTGGATTGGTGTAACAGATCAAGGTTTGTCATCGTAAAAAGTTTTGTACTGTTGATTCTTTGGTCTTGGTGGAGTCACTTAGGTCTGTCAAAGGTTACAGTAAGATGGGCAAGCATAATAAGTTAAAAAACACACAGCTTCATCAATTGTGCTGAAACTATATAATTACTGGAAATGCTTCTTCTACTAAACTTAAATCCTCTTATAATTATTGCTCATGTTGATTCCTGATGCGATGGCCCTGGAACTTTTAGGTATGGTTGCATATTGTGGAGCTGATGGCACTGCTCTCTATTTTCAGGTATTTAGTCTTTAGTTTCAATCCGAATGTCTCCTTCCATTGTGATGGCATGTTTTCTGGGGTTCTCTAAAATTATATTGAATTTATTAAATGCCCTGCATATTAATTTTGCCATCATGTTATTATACACACTATAGTCGCACCTCACACAAACTTGGTGTACAATGTAGTTTATAGTTGCAATGCCTGTTGAGCATGAATTAGGGCGCATGTTTGGGTTGCTGTTGCTTAAGCAGACAACTCCATGAGAAGAAATGATTAATCCGCTAGAGATACACGATCTAATTCATAAGAAGGGTATGGATCTCGGGAGAGATTTGTGATCTTCTGTTTAAGAAGAGCATGCCGGTCTCAAATTTTAATATATTTAATTACTCGAGGCTGATCTGAGCCTGTCTGGGTGATCTGGATGATTCTTGTAAACTGTCAAAACTACATATTGCCTGTCTTGTTTCTATATATTGTTTGGGAGGTTCAATGGATGAACAATTCTAGTACGATTCTGCTATTGAAGTAGATGGTTTTTGCTCCCATGGCCAGCTGACTACCAAGGCAGTGGACAAGGATCCACAGAGAAATCGAGCACCACATTTTCTTTGTGGAATGTTAACGGAGGAAGAATCGACACTTACAATGTTGACTCCTTTGCCTAATATCCCATTCCCTATGAAGAAGACTGATAGTGAGTGGGGTCAAACCCCAAGAAGCAAGCGTGGATTCATGTCATGCTCTAATCAGGAGAAGAGATCAAGGGAAAAACTGGAAAACATTCAAAGATCCGATGTACAACCTCTAGGTAAGATTATATAACAATCTTTTGGACTGTTATGAATAAACGGTAGCGCATTGCTGTAGGACACATTTTTAACGGTAGATGCTTTTGCAGCTGTATGCTATGACAGTGGTTCTGAGGTGGAAATGAGAAAAAATGACAAGTCGAAGGCATCAACAAGCAAAAGAAAAACCAACAGTAAGAAGAAGGCGAAAGAAGATCAAGAGCCTTTACTATTACTATGTGGAGATGAGAAGCAAGACAACGGCATGGGTGGAGATGAACAGACTCCCTTTTCCATAGGTAAAGTTGTGAAGAATGGGACAGAAAAGAAAGTAGAAAGTTTACCACCAAAGATTGTAGCGCTGCATAAAGTGAGATGGAATGTAAATGCTGGGAGTGAAAATTGGCTGTGCTATGGTGGTGCTGCTGGAGTTTTACGGTGTCAGGAAATGGACACATTTTGATAGTATTTTCACCCGTTTATGTAAACTCGTAATTTTTCTAATGTTCAGAAAAAAGCTGAAAATCTGGAAAATCACATCTACCGATGAATGATGTGATTCTCATCTCGCCGTTTGTCTCCCGCTAGACTCTTCCTCGCACTCCAGCACTCAAGCTCATATAACTTTAAAGAAAGTTAATTGAAATACTAATTCAATTAGTATTAACTAGTTTACCAATGAAGTTCACACACTTACCAAATCTTATTCCTATGTTGTTTCAGCCTAGTTGCACCCTTTAGTGGGCAAGACGATGGCAAATAAAGAAAGAATTGTTCTAGAACTGGTTTATCCCAATGAATTATGTAATGGTACTACATTCATTTGGTTCTGTTGATGTGTAGACCTGCATTGTATAACTTGCCGGAAATTGATGGGAAACCTACGGCAGGCGGATGAACACCACAACCTTCTAAAAGAAGCAATTGGAGAGTAACCTCCATATTTTTTGATTGTGGATTAAGCGTCATATCTCTATTCATGTCATCTAATGTTGTTTGAGTCATGCTATCTAATAATTTTAATGTGCCGGCATTTTTCTCAAGGATTGAGTTAATATTTTGGTTGTGAGGACTATCAGTTTGCTTCAACTCAGTCTGTTGCTGCCAGATTGGCCACAATTCTCAAAAGCAGCAATATCCTCAGCAGTTGCACTAGAAGATCCTTCCAGAGCAAGCTTCTTAAGTTGCCCTCTCCATCAAGCTTGTACAATCGTTATGCAGTTGATGTAGTAGGTAGCTGTGAATAACTGACAATTGGTGTGCCCAAATTTCAGTTTGCATATGATGACGGTAATGTGAAGATCATGCCTCGTGATCCTCTCTTCTTGCCAAGCACTGATCCTGCAAGTTTGCTGGCGGTTTCAGATTTGCTGAATGAAAGGAACTACGTGACATGGAATCGGGCAATGATAAGCAAGAGACAAAATGAAATTCATCACAGGTGACTTTCCCATATCTGATTCTGATTCACCAATCTACAAGCACTGGATCTACTTGGGTTTCCTGGATACTTAACTCGATTAGCAAGGATGCTGAAGGGAGCTTTGTCTTCCAAACCGATGCTAAGAAGCTTTGGGATACCTATTGAGCACTTTTACCCTAAAAAAAGTTTTTTTCCTACTCTCCCAATATGAATTTTATGCCATGCGAAACTAAAACTGGGAAGGAATTGTTCTAGAATCTTGAAAAAATATGACCTAAAACTCGCGATCTTGCGCCTATTTTCATACTTTTTAAAGGGCCGCATCCAAAATTGAAATGACATGAAAACTCCAAGTCGCTGTAATAATCAACGGTACTCCTTCGCCATACCCATCAGGGGCAAATCAAATCGGATTTTTCTTAAGTAGCCACCGATCTACAATTATCCTTAAATTTCTGTGTTTGCTTACAAAGAAGCGAACAAAGGTACTCTCGGTTGTTGTCTTGTTCGCGACCTCAGTATACAATATTAGAAAGTATTTGTGTTATGCTTGCAAGTAGCAAGAATCCTACACTAGTCTATAGGGCATCACCTTGAACATAGAATTAGAAAGTACTCCGTATTCGATATTTTGAATTTGACACGTGTTCTAATTTAATTTAATTTTCTAAGTTTGACACATACCAATTGTGGAAAGAATTTGAACATTTTCCCTATCATATGCTAGAGTATGCTCTCTCCTCCCATCATTAATTACTTAATTTAATTTTTAAAAGTCAGATGAATTAATTTTAATATCTTTATTTATGTGTAAAAATTTTCAAAAAATTATAATATAAAAATACATGTTATGA
>JAULKJ010000003.1:7199903-7218277 GCA_032355405.1 Rubia balearica
CTACTTAGTGGCAGGCATTGTCGGGGAGGCACAATAGCACCTGTTAATACTTTTAATTGTATTTCCTTGCTGTTTGGGTCATTGTATACAAAACAAAATTTTACACTCAGGAAAAAAAAGAAATTTAGTATATGTATATGGTTTTATCAGCACTTAATCTACTACTTAGTCTACTTTTATACTTGACATCCACAAAATGGCAGGTGCATTAGAAGAGATAAATTATCTGAGCCCTACTTCGCCTTAGCATGTGATGTACGTAGATTTGCCTTGTTATCATTCTATGATGTTAGAAGCATGATAAAAAAAAATCCTGTTGCTGGTTAAGCCCATTTTTAGTTGCATCATCTTTTATCTTCAAGGTTAACTTATTCTCTCCTATTCTTTGCAAAGTAGTTGTTTGGATGAATTTTTTAACGGCACCTTTACTATTTTAACTTTTATATCCATCTTTGGTCTTGCTTGATTTGACTGACCTTTTCTTTTATGTGTCAGGCATCTCTATTTTTTGGGGTAGAGACACTGCTCTCACACTGTCAGATTTGGTTGAATGATTTAACATCCATCCAGGGGCATTTGAATCTACAACTAGGGTTGGGTGTTTTGATAGATATCTGGAAGTATGGTCTAGAGCATGGTAAGGGTTCTTGATAATAGCAAAAATGATAAGTGCTTAAAGATACTCTTTGTTAGATTTTGTACATATATATGTGTGTATGTATATACTGTGATTCCATCTTATAGATGTAAATGGAATATGTTGCAGCAAATTACTTGATTTCACAACCAAGCATCAGTTACTTGGCAAGGAACTTTGTAAGTGAAGTTCTCTAGACTCCTTCCCCAATCCCCCTCCCATTATCACGTTCTGTAAGAAGCATTTCATAATATAGCTCCTTCTTCTTATTATTAACTGAATAATTTCTCTCCAGATGTGGGCGTCGTCCTGTAACTCCTTTGTGGATGTTCCTTATCAACTGTTATATTCATGCGTTGAGCATCCTTGTCTGACTGTAGATAGGTTGGTTATTCCATTTACTAGGTTGATTATTTCCTTCGTCTGGAAACTGTAAGTGCTGATCCTTTTGTTCTTTACAGTGAGAAACATCTATGTGATGCCATTTTACTTTGGCTTGCTGCTAACACTCAACAGTCTGGAAATATGAGCATGGTTGAAGATGGCTGTGATATCATGTTGCGACAAGTAATGCTTATGATAGTTTAAAGTCATTTTCCCTATGATCATAGTTTAGGCCACATGAGATTGACCAAATTAGTAAATTACTATTGAATCTTGTGGTTTGGCAAAATCACCAACGTCCCTTTGACTTGCTAGAATTAAAAGTCAAGCATTAGAAAATTTTATAAGGTTACAAAGCCCAATAATTCATTTAAATTAAAAATTCAGAAATAAGAAGAATATGTCACCCTTTATGACACTTGATCTAGTTATTTTGAATGTTGATTCAGATTTTGCTACATTTTTAGTATCTTGTTGAGTTTTTTCTTGCTTATGATATGTTTTAATGGTCCTCAAAACTCAAACTTCGAACTTCTGACATAACTTTCTTGTGAATTATTTATCCCATGGTGTGTGCACTTTTCGGAGGGTGGTTGTAGAACATTAATTCTCTTACCAAACTACTAGGTTTGTTTGGTAATTTCAAGAAACCTTGAAAGCCGTGGCTATAGTTTAACTCTTTACTCTTTGTACTCGTTCCTATATTTATTGACTGATCATCTTATAGTATTGTGTATTTTCCCACTCACAATGTCAGTTTTTGGTTTTTGGTATTTTCCCCTCAAACTCTCAAGTTTTCTTAGAACTAGTTTGTTGCATTTTACAGATCCGATGTCAACTTTTGCCTTTATGGTTTCTTGCTGGTATGCCCTGTAAATTGGATGCTGTTAACATTCCTTCTTGCTGCTCGCTTTAGTACTCTTTGCATTAATGTCATGTTTTGCTTATATTTTAGGCAAAAGAAAGTGTAGGTTTTTTGCAAGCTTTGCTGAAGACGGTTTAAAGAACATGTTTCGGATTACTGATCATCCTTCTATGCATGGGCAGAACACCTGGAGAGATGATCATTTGAGCGGTATGACGATTCGCTTAACAGAGTGTAGTAAGGTTTTACTCATCTGCTTCTTTTCTCTAGTATATGCCCTTAACTTTCTTTGATGTGTATGTGCGCAAAGATTCGTCTCTCTGTTTGTCTGTATCTCTCTCTCTCTCTCACACACACACACAGAGACATATGTTTATAAGCAGAGACACATATAAAAATGTTTTTAGCTACGTCTACACTGCAAACTCTGACATCCTTATCCGCAGTTTAAAATACTCCCATGATTCACCATGCAGAAGGTGGACCTGTCAGGATGCCCACAAAGTAGGCACATCCTTCTCTCAACCTTGATTCCTTCTATATATGACAAGGATGTGGTGCATATAAAGAACTTCAAGCCTCCTTCACTCGACCTTCTTCATCATCTCAATGTGGATCTGTTACCTATCTTGTCTTTTGAAGCAGTAGAGGAAGCGGATATCTCAGATTCACCAATGATGGATCTTGAGGATGCGATGAAATGCTTACGTAAGTCCTTTCCTTCCTTGATAAAGCTGAGGGCTGTGAATTATTTGAACTACAGAATAGGAAAGCTAGAACTCTTGTTGGCACAATGTCCCCTACTACGTGACCTTGAACTAACCGTGGATATCAGTCCTCTCGTGCCAGCAAAAGTGTCCATCATATCTTCTAGCCCTGCTCTTGCTCCTCTAAGATCAACAGGTTACTCAAATTTTGCTCAAAGCTCTCATGCATTATGGCCTTCTGTAGCTAGGCATTATGGTATGCATCCATCAAACATAGAAAGACTCACACTGGAAGGCAGAGGGGAAATTACTGGTACGATGATGGCCACCATTTTATCTTCTCTCAATGGATTGTTCTCTGTCGAATACTCTTTTGGAATATTATTTGCTATGTTTACGAGTCTGTTAAAGTAGTACATAATGTGATCTATTTCTATGCATGTACAGATCATTATTTTTTTATAAGATTATGTTGCAACTATTGTTATATTATAGTTGTGCATTTCTCTTTGCGATATGGTGGTGCTCCAGTGCTTCAAAATTCTTTTCATTGAGGTTGGTGGGAATATGGTTCTTTGATTGGAATAAACCTTTTTCTTTACAGATGCTGATCTCAAGAACATCGCTCGCTCCTGTCCATACCTCTGTTTCCTTAACATAAATAGTTGTATGTCAGTGACAGATGATGGAATATCACTTGTAATACTTAACTGTGTTTTCCTTCATTCTCTCCTGGCTTGCGATACTTTGTTTGGAAACAAATCAGTTCTGGCTCTTTGTACTGGTGGAAAGGAATATCCCTTCCTTTCAGTAGCTCAAAAGTTGCAGACTCTACATATAGGCGGTTGCAGGGGTAAGTTTCATTTTGCTCTTTGTGCTAGTGTCAATTTGCTCCTTTGTGATGTTAGTTTTCATATAAAGGATGATTGCTATACTTGGAATGTTGATGTAGTTGTTATATTCGGTGTTGTAGGGGTTTCGGATGGATCTTTTTCTGATCTACTTTCTCAAACTGGTATAGTAGAGAGCATCTGTTTGAGAGAAACTCAACTTGTGGATGATGATCTTTATTGTGTTCAAGGACACTCTCTAAAGATGCTTGATGTTTCTGAAACTAAGGTATGAGAAGCAGTTGATGATTGTCCTTCTTGGTTGTCACCATGTACGTTTGCAAGGTTAATATATGCAGGGTCTCAATCTAATGATAAATTTATCTTAGGTTTCTGGCCTTGCTCTGGCTTATGTAGTTCGCCAAAATCCAGGTATTAAATGCCTAAAAGCAAGAGGTTGCAAGTATCTATCGTCAGACAATAGGAGAACTGAGGAAAGCGAGTTTTCTTCTTTGTCATCTACATCAAAAGACTTGTATTCAGAACTTGCCAGTTCTTGTCATTTGTTGGAACTGTACATTGGATGGGGATTCTCATGGTTTTCTTTGCATACTTTGAAACCAGCTATTGGGTCATTAAGGACAATGGTAGTAGGTTTAGGTGCATCACTGGGTCCTGATGGCCTCAAACTGTTGCCTACTTTCTGTCCCTTGTTAGAGACACTGATCATGTATTTTCAGGTAATGAAATATGTTGTCTGTTTAAGTAATATCTAATATGTCCACAATTGCTTAGCATCGTAGTATTCAGAAAAAGGAAGAAAAAAAAGCACAATTGACTAAGGGAGTAAATTAATTAGCTTTCATCTTTGTTTCTTTATTCTGTCCTTCACTTGCATATAGTTTCTTTTCAATATCTGCACACATAAATGCGATTGGTTATCCTTGTGATCTTGTGTTCTTGTGTTCTTTAATTGCATATCAGCCATGTCTTTTTAGTCATGGACTCCTATGCACTGTAGGGAAACGAATCTATGAATTTTTTGATTTTTTTGAGGCTGTCATTTTATACTCCCACAATCTTTATTCTCTATGCTGCAAGTCAATGGATCTTGAGCTCAGTGCATATCTGAGTCTCTGGTGGCATCTGATAAACAGTATTTAGCAGGATTGAATGAAATCTCGGTAGTTGAATTATTTTGTGACACTGATATTGGTTGTCAATCCCGACGGCTGTGCGTTTATCATGTTAATACATGCTGCTGTTACTGTTTTCAATTGCTGCTATCTTTAAATAATCTCTCCATAACAGGTAATATCCGATTCTCTCTTAACAAGTATCTTCCAAACCATTAAACAACTGCAAGTTCTGGCTCTCTGCTATTGCTATGGTGAGATTTCCTCAATAAGCTTTCAGTTCGATATGCCAAGTTTGAGGAAATTGAATCTTGAAAGGGTAGCAGCATGGATGACCAATGCTGATTTGGATATTTTGACTCAGAGTTGCATGAATTTAATTGAGCTTTCATTGATTGGATGCAAGCTTCTCAATCCAGGTATGTTTATGATGCCAATCTCTCATTTAAAGTATGGTTTCATTAGATCATTTGGTTTTGAGGTATGTTTCTTCTTTCTTGTCTTTTTTTTTTAATTTAAAAAATCGGAGGTTTAAGATTAAAAAAAACTACACAGAATTAATGTTTGATTATTTTGCCTATACAGAATCCCAAGAAATCATTTCAAGTGGCTGGCCAGGCTTGATATCTATCCATCTAGAGGTTATCCATGTTTCTGGCTTGTTCTTTAATTTGATATAGGAAGACTTTGTTTCAATTAAACCATGTATATGTCTTTGTACTTCCCACTTATTTTGACAGATGTTGCTCTGCAGTATGTGAAGATGTTTGGTCAAGATTCCAGTTTTTCTTCAATTGTTCCAAAAGTTTCACGCCCTTCACATTTGATTGACCATTTGATGGTGTGCCATTTCTGGCCTTACCTAGTGTTGTTGCTACATACCAAGCATAATAAAGATTTTCTAAAAATCAATGGGGAGATCAATGAGATATTATCATCAATCTCCACTCAAGCATTCCAGCATAAGATTCACCATTAAGAGCAAAAAGTCATTCTGCCATTATCAAATGACCCTATGTTTTGGTCGAAAGTGCCATTATCAAATTATACAGGGTTATATTAGCACTTTTGAAAAATAATAGGGTTATATTTGTATTTTACCCTATAATAAATTGAGTATCTATTGTGTTCTGATTATGTTCTCCAATTATCGTTAGTGTCTGGTGGTTTTTTTCAAGCAAATATGTCTGCTTTTGTTTTTGGTGTATCAACGTGACACAATTGTCAAATTATATTGTGCTTGTTCTAGTACAGTTTCTTTTTGTTAATAAAAAATTCCGGTGCTTATCGAGTTATATCAACATTTTTGCTTTTCTAAATTCAAGTATTGCTCATATATTGTTAGGATTGTGGACAAGTAACAGCACATGGTGTGTCATCTATTATGAATTGTTGGGCCCTTGAAGATCTGTTGCTGCGGCATACTGTGAGTTGTGCACAGTTTTCCTTTCTATTTTTCTTTATGGGGACAATATTTGGTTGCTTGCAACCATCCTTTTATTTTTTGTTGTAAATAAAGTTGACAGAGCTGTTTATGTAACATTAATTTCCAACACTTACGTGAATATTTTCTGTACATTCCATTAAAGAGGAGCCTTAGGGGATCAACATCTTTTCACAGCATTTCTGATGGTGAGGGTTGACCGAAACTTTAATTTGACTCTGCAGGGTCGTGGAATTCCGAGAAATGTTATTTCTATTTTGATTTCAGAGGTTGGCATCCTAGCAATATCCAAGTGTTCCTTTCGTTCCAACATTGAAGCATGGATTTGTAGTAATGTATATGCTTCATCTGCTTATGATGGTTATTCAGATGCCAATGCTCCGGAAAATATCACTTGATACCTGTGATGCAATGGACTTTGATTTTGACATTCTGGATGTAAGTTCGACTTGCTTTTCTTCAGTTGTTTCTGCATAAAAATAACTTTGGTGCTAAAACCTTCAGCTTCGTGGCAGAGATTCTGGTTCTAGTGCGGTATCCTTACATAGTCTTTTACTTCAGTTTTCCGACAGGTGCTTCTTGAGCTCTGTGAGGATTGCCAGATGTAAGATGCAAAGATGGCATTTTGCAGATGATGTTAAAAGGACTCCTGTGCATAAAGAAACATTAGTGCTGGTATGGGACAGCATGAAGCTCACGAGATCTGTTGTTAAAGAACGACTTTAGCATCAGTACCTTGGTGAAGTGGTCCGAGTTTAACGAGATCATCAGAATTCTCTGTTCATCTGGTGAAAGGCATTACATTTAGCAGGGGTATCTAGCTGTAGATTTTCTGGGTATAAGCTAACGTTGTAACTCTAGCTTTCAAATGGATATTACTGTAACCAGAATGATATTACTGAAGATCTTGCCCCCTCTCTCAGTACTGAGTACGAGACATTGCTAATTTATAACTTTGATTCAGTTTTTCATTACGTTGATCTGAACTAAATTATGTGCAATTTATCACTTATTACAATTAGTTTGATTGAACTAAGCAGAATTAAAATTGACAAAATTTTGTATAAGACGGTTTTACTGTAAGACCAGAGATTAAATTGTAAAGAATTCATGATGAGATTTCTAATTGAAGTTTTAAAAATTCAGAGACTAGATGTGAAATTTTGTTATTTTACATTTAAATCCGGACTCCCATAATATATGTTTCATAGTTAAATGAGTTTTATCATACAAAAAAATCATAACTAAATGAGTTTTACCATGAAAATCTTTGCTCTCATTAATTTTATATACTCAATCAGGAGTATAATTTTGTTATTTATACATACATTTAACTCAATCAGGATATAATTGTATTAACGAGTTCTAAGTCACAATTACGCAGCCACAGGAAAACCCTTCGTTCGCCGCCCTCTCTCTCCACTATCGCGGTACCCCCTTTTCTTCAATTTTTCCCATCTTCCCATGGGAACAACAATTTATTTTAATTTATGTTCTACTATTTAATAAGTGTGAGACTTGTCTCCACAAATTAGTTTTATTTTTCGATTTGATCGATTAGATATGATGATAACTCGATTTAGTTGTTCAAATTGATGTATTGTTCTCGATCTGCTTGTTCGGATCGTGTTTGTGATTTTATTTTTGGGTCTCCATTAATTTGGATTCGTCAGATATGTGTTTCTCAAGATGTTTACAAATTGAGCAACATAGATCGTGGTTGGATCAAGTGGTGTTATAGTTGGAGAAGATCAATGTTGGCACAGTGACATTGATGCGTGATGTGCTCCTCTCTGACAAGTGGTCATGATTTTCTCGGGAAGCAAGTCAATATTCTCGAGGGTGATGTTACAGTTTTTTATTGGACCTCTGTTCTGTAATAGTACAAACGATCAGTCTGGTTGACATGTAATTTAGATATCTTTGCAATATACTCTCTGTCCCACTTTGAAGTTCTTAATTGTTTTTTGTACAAACTTTAAGACAAGTATATGTGACATCTTTTTAATGAGTGATGAGAGTTGACTTACATAAATCAAATCAAAGGAAAAGTTATGACCACATATTTATGGCTAAAAGTAGAAATTTTAGAATTAGAAAGTTTATAGTGAAATGTCCCAAAAACGAAAATAAAAAGTTTAAAGTGGGACAGATGGGGTTTAGTTATTGCTAATTTGCTAGATGTTAGTTATTGTAATTGCTGCTAAACATTTTTTGGAATGATTATTTTTTTTTAAAAAAAGGATATAATTGTATTAAAAGGGATCAATCGTGATTAAAAGAGAGAACACCAGCAATAAAACATTAAATTGATTTGAGAAAAACTAGAATCAATACTACGGAGTGTATGGACATATAACACAATTCAATAGCCCCGGAAAATCTTAGGGAACTTAAAACTTTTCTTCTTCTTCCCCGGAAGAAAAGGAAAGAGGGAAAAAGTATTAGAAAATTTTGTATGTTAAGGTATTAAGTATGTGTGGGTGATGGTCCAATAATATCATGACAAGTATATATATATATATATATATAGAAGTTAAAGGTAGTTTTTGATTTCTAATTTCTTTTTTCCCTTTTTTTTCCTTAAATTATTTGCCACATGTAGAAATACTATTGGATCTCACCTTAATATAATTAATCTCTTTAACATATAAAATCTTCTGAAAAAATATTAACGGTTGTGCTGCACAATAAAAAAAACAAGGTGAGCGGCAATGGCAGCGGAGGCCAGAGGTGGCGGAACGCTGTCGGAGATATACCAGAATTCGAAGAGGCTGGTGGTGAAGACTCGCGATAGATTGGAGAGGCTGGAGCGTCTAGAGTACTCCTCCTCCTCACCGTTGGACTCGTTGACGGAGCTGTTCGACGCCGTGCGGATGAACATCCAATATATCCTCCCTCTCTGTGTTGAGATGGATCACCTGTGGCGATCCATCCCCAACAAAGCCCAGCGAGATCTCTGGAAGAGGTACCTTCATCTTCATCTCCATCCCCAATTGTTTCTCCGTCATTCGTATAGCTTCATTTTCCCTAATTAATAACTAGCGTTGGGGTGAAATTCATGATCTGATTAATTAGGCGTTGTTCGAAGCACTGTTGGACAAAAGCCTAGGAAATTTAACGCGTATGGAGTATGGACTCTTCTAGAAGCGTATAGGTACAGGTTAAAATGAATTTAGATTTTAGGGTAGGTTTATGTTTTTTGTAAACCCTAGAAGTGTGATCCTCATTATGTAGTCTCTAGGTTCTGTGTTTCGTCGTCCTTGTGGATTTACCTATAATGGCAGTGATCTTGTTGAGCTTCTCTTATTCACGCGGACGGCTCTCTCCCTCCCTTGAAGGAGTGCAATATTGAACAATTAGTATGGTTTTCGTTGTCTAGTTGGCATGTTTAGGATGTTTGAGCTGGCATTGTAGTAGTGAAACCCCTATCAGTAAAAGTTTGGCAGGAGCAATGGAAATATACTAGGATTGGCTATTTGGTGGAAATAGGATCTCGCTAGTTTCATTCTGTGATTTCCCTTGTACTTGAAAGCAGCTTGTACCAGAAATGTGTGTTATTGAATCCCACAGTGCGAGGCTGACAATATCTCCACCCCATAAATTCATGGTTAATCTCATTGTGAAGGATAAGAAATGGACTGTCACTTATTAAGTTTTACAGGTTCACTCACTCAGCTGAGTGACGTAGATATAATGGAACAGAAATCTTTGTACGAGTGTAAGAGATTTAAGTTGTGTTTGCTAAGTTTGATCTTATTGTCACTGTTCAGGAAAGTGGAGCAGGTGGCGGAAGAGACTGAATCATTAAAAGACAGTCTGGACAAGTATTTTCTTCGGTGTCAAAAGCGTAAGCAAGAAGCTCAAGAGAGAGCTGAATTGCTAGGACGAATTGTGAGAATCTAATTATATATATATATATATATATATATGTCTCATGCACTTCTTTAAGCTGATTCTTTTCATGTAACTTATGTTCCTTCTATTATTTGGCATTTTAGAATGGGGAAGGATCTCATATTATGAGGATCTTTGATGATGAAGCCCAAGCACAACAGTCAGTTCAGTCCTCATCCAGGATGCTGGAAGAAAGTTTGGCAACAGGGGTTGCTATACTTTCAAAGTATAGTGAGCAAAGGGATCGTCTTAAGGTAATCTATAGCAAAGGGACTGGTTTGCATTGTGTTTGTGCATAGCTGCAATGTTCGACTGCACCACAGACTTTCTTTTACTTAGCTGACCAATGTTTTTATAAAGTTTGTGATGACCCTACTGTTTTCTGCTTTAATCCTGACCTAAATGTATGAGATACAAATTTGTAATTTGCTGGCCTTGTCTGACCCTTTTATGTTGAAATGAACTTTTACAGTATTAATTCTGTGTTACTTTTAAGTTCTTTCAAAATATTGTGTGGGATATCTCAGCTACAGGAAACAAGTAGACAAAACAAGTAGTGGTGTTCATATATGAAGTATCTGTTCTGATGTTGTTAACATGGCCAGGAGCAAGTCTCAAATCCAGTCTTGGCCATCTGTAGATTGCACCTATCTTCCCCTCCAAAGCCTCAACCAACATATTGAATTCATTCATATAAAAATTAGAGCCTTGGAAACATTGTCTGACCTAACTTGTTGCACGTGTTTTTGGCACTGTTTCTATGATGGCCTTCAAATTATACACTGATCTGATGATATATGGGCATTTTATGCTTTGTGGTGTAGAGAGCACAACGGAAAGCACTTGATGTCCTTAACAGACTGGGGCTATCAAATTCGGTGTTGAGGCTCATTGAAAGGCGCAATCGTATGGATAAGTGGATTAAATATGCTGGCATGGTTGTCACGATCATCGTTGTCATCATCGTGTGGGGGTGGAGGAGCTAACCATGTCGTTTGTGTGGAATTGCAAATCATCTGCTTGCTTGTGCTTCTGGGCATGGACATCATTCTGCTGTTTATTGGGGACTCTGTGGAGTTAGGCGGCTGAAAACATTGTAAAAATTGTTGCTGTTAAGAAACAAGAGGTAGGAGTTTATGATTAGGTTGCGCTGATTTTCTGCACCACTGTTGACGTAGGACTACACGTCAAGCGCCTCTATAAGAACTACTACATCGTAAGCATTTAGTTCCATAGGGCTCCTTAAAATTTTCCTGATCGGCATTTCCCGACTGTTATACGCATTCAGTTAATACTGTGTACTATTTAGTCTATCATGTAAGCCAACTCTATTGAACTAAGCTCTCGTGCATTTCCCCAACTGACAACTGCTGGCTGTTCGGAAGTTTGGCTACCTACTGTGTTAGGCATGTTTACCTTCCTATGTTTAAAACAATGCTACCTCCTTCCCATCAGTTTTGGATTATTTATTTTTTCCAAATCAAACTTGAAAAACTTTGATCCTTAATATAAATTAATATATTCATAATAAAAATATCATGTGAGATATAGTTAGATTCATCATAACATCGTATTTTTTTAATATATTTTTTAATATGAAATTAGACATATTGATGGTCAAATATGATCATTAAAATTTGCGAAAAACTAAATATGCCAAAATTGATGGGACAAGGAAGTACTAGTTTTTTTATTTAATCACTGCCCACTACTATGTTGGAGCAAGTCCAACAACTTCCCTAAAATTTTCTCTAGTATAGAGAAAGAAAATCAATATTCTCTATTTTTTTTACTCAACTCCAACAGTTTCCCTATTTTGCATAATTAGACATTTAATGCACTATAGTTATCTTTTATTTTAAAGCCAAGAGTTGATTTTTAATCACTCCAAAATATAGAGTCCGTCTCTTGAAAGACGGTATTTCCATAAGTCATGGAAAGACCAAGGTTTAAAGTGTAAATTAGAATAAATGAAGATAAAATTTTTAGGTTGCATGAATCGGGTTATAAATTTTATAACTATTTCATGTTGTATAATAAAATTTTAATATTGCAAGTAAGACCTTTTACCTTTTATTATTCTAATTAAACCCCGTCTTTCCATAAGCCTACGGAAAGATCGTCTTTCCCAAAACTTTGCCCAAAATATATTGCAAAATTAATAATTATTTTAAAAAAAATAAATATACAAATTGAAAATTATAATTTAGATATTAATTAGAAACTAATATTCTTTTTTTCTTTCTTCTTAGTTTCACCCACTTTGAAATAAGAGACGAATAACATTAAAAAAATCCAACAAAATTTGCCATATTTTTATCATACTCATATATGAATTATATAAATTTATTCTCAACCTATTCACTATCTACTAAACCTTGTACAAGAGTTTACATTCAAAATCCAAATTGCCTTTTTTTTTCTTCCAAATAAACGAAAAATAATTTTTTTAAAAAATAAATATTTGTGTCTAGCCTACTTTTTGTAATGATGACTCTTTTTTTTAATCAAGAACACTCCTATGAGTGGGGGTTTATATTGGCTCCCCAAACCAGTTCAAAGTAACCAAAGGAAGGTAATTGATCGAATTGTTGGATCGTGTAGTTGTTCTTCGGTTCTATTACATGAGTAGGATAAGAAAAAACAATGAATGTGATTCCACTCTTAATTCTCCAACCCCCTGGTGTTAAATGTAAGAATGGCCAGACATTCATTTGTTTTTCTATTATCCCTGTGATCATTTAAGTAAAATGATCCAAAAACTTGATGATTCTGCATCATTGCCTTAGTACTTTGGTGTAACTTTGATGTTCCTTTGAGGTAATAAGGCTGAAAGTGAATTCTTATTGAATATAGACCCAATTGGTCACCCCCTAATGGTCGTTAATGCTTTCCGTTGCAGTTGATTTTCTTTTATTTCCAAGAGTTGTTGTTCTACGACCTGTTGATAGCTTACTATTTGTGCCAATTGGTTGGCCGAGTTGTTTTGTTCCCTATAGATATGAAGAAGTGTGATTGGATGTGTTTGCAACAACTTCTTAATCTACCACACAACTGGGGTAATTTTCCAAGGGCATGGTCTTTCATCATGTAATTTTTGCACTACTTGCAATGAATCAGTTTCAATAGTCTGTGGAAGAAAATATTTTTGCTGGCATAATTGCATTCCTAAGAAGCAAGCCTGCATTTTCAGCTTGTAATGGATCAACAACATTTTCTATCTTTGCATGACCTAAGTACTGAACTCCCGACGTACTATCTCTAACAATTACTCCTGCAGCAACATGATTCAGTTTAAAGGTTGCATCAGTATTGAGTTTGAAACCCACATCTGAAGGATTCCACTTATAAGCCTTGATGACCTTTGTTCTTGGGGTTTTAATTTTCTGAAATTTCCCTTTTTCCACTTTGTTTTTACAATCTTCATTATAAATTTGAGGGTGAATGGAAAATATTTTAGCACAGGTTTTGTACAATTCCATTTTGAGCATAGGTAAGTGTGGTTGGACTCCTTCAAATATGTATTTGTTCCTACATTTCCATATAATCCACAAGAGTATGTTCTGTAGGACGTGCATAAGGTTATTTTTCCCGGATGAAAATGATTAGACTGACCAGAACCAAGAAGTTGTGTGGAAAATATGAGTAAACCTAATAAGCCTATGCTCACACATATTGAAAGCTTCCTTCCAAAGATACATAGCCACTTTTCATTAAGTGAAGCAATGATTAAGTGTGTCTTCTTCATTACACATAGGACACTTAGATGCAATGCTAAACCCCATTTTTTCAAAATATCATCAAATGGTAGGTAATTATTGACCAGCTTCCAAGATAGTACATATATTTTTCGAGGACGAAGAGGATTCCATACCTTTTTAAGCACTGGTATTACATTATCACCTATTCCATATAGCAATTTGTAAGCAGAAGAGATTGAGAACTTACCTGAAGTGGTTGGAGTCCACACAATCTAATCTTCCCTGTCAAAGAATTGTGTATCTTTTTCTATAATTTTAATAATGTCAGAGTTAAGTCATACCTTCATATCTTCCATCAAGGTTTGTTTGTTGGATTGGAATTGAGAAATTGTTAAGTCTTGATGTGGGTGAACTTCATTTGAATCCCAGATATCAATGAGCATCCCTAAACCTGTCCAGTTAGCTACCCAAAAGCTAACTGATCCTCTCTCAACTAGAATCCTAATATGTCTAATGACTGTATTATTAACTAATGTTACTCTTTTATAAGAATCTGAAGATTTTGCTGACTCGGGAAATGACCATATAAGTTTGGACCACAATGTTTCTCCTAATTGCACTTTCCAGAAAAGCTTTGGATTACTACTTCCAGATTCCTAAAGTTGAGGCCATTCTGAGTATGAGGTTGGCACAAACCTTTCCATGATTTCCAGTGTTTCTTAGTGGTGGTTTCATTATTACCCCATAAGAAATTCCTCAAGATCCTATCTATTTGACTAATTGTGTGCTTTATGGGAGACATGACACACCATACATGTTGTGTTATTGATGCTAGGACATGCCTAATTAGGAATGATCTTCCTTCCATATTAAGCCATTTATTGGTCCACTTAAGAATCCTAGAGCTAATCTTTTCTATTAGCGGCTGGAAGTATACATTTCTTTTTCTACCTTTAATGATTGTTACTCCTAGGTAGGGGAAAGGTAAAAAAAACCTTGTTTCATTTTAGTAATATTCTTTACTAAGTGAATTCTAGTTGGGCTAGTCCTTTTACCCATGAAGACTGCACTTTTTGAGAAGTTTACTAACTGTCCTGAAGCCATATCATAATGGTTCAGGAAATTAACAAGGTTTTCGGTAGATTTCTTTGTCGCTTTGACAAAGATAACTGTGTCATCCGCGTAGGAAAGGTGGGTTATGTTCACTGATCCTTGGGGCATGGTGAATCTGTCAATATATCCTAGGTGAAACATTTTTTCGGTCCTCGATTGAGGAGTTCAGTAATAAAATTGAATAAAATGGGAGAAAGAGGGTCCACTTGTTTAAGTCCTCTTGTTGAATTGAAGAATCCATACGGTGTACCATTAATGAGGATCGAAAACCTTGTTGAAGTTATGTTTCTGAGTATTAATGACACAAAATGTCCGTGAAATCCATACTTTAAAAGCATAGAATTCAGCATCGGCCATGAAACTCTGTCTAAAGCTTTCGACATATCGAGTTTTACTATCATATTAAGGCTCTGATTCTTCTTGTCTAATAGTCTCACAAGTTCTTGCATAATAAGTATATTATCTGAGATCTCTCATCCATGAATGAAGGCAGTTTGCTCCATTGATATACACTTATTGGTTACGATTTTAATCCTCTCTGCTATGACTTTAGACAGTATTTTATTGGTGAAATTCGAGAGACTTATGGGCCTATACTCAGAGAAATCTGATGGAGTCTGTACCTTAGGGATTAAGGTGATTAGAGTGCTGGTGATGTGTTTTGGGATTGGAATTCCACACATATACTATCTAACTGCACTTAGTATGTCAGTTTTAATGATATCCCAGGCTAATCTAAAGTACATTCCATTAAATCCATCGGGACCAGCTACACTGTGTTCACTCAGACTGAAAACTACATTCCTAACCTCTTCAAGTTCCACTGTTTTAAGCAATTGATTGTTATCCTCTTCAGTGATTAATTGAGGGATGTAGGATAGGAAATGTGCTAAGTCCTTTCCAGAGGGGTCTGTGTTTGAGTCAGTTAGCAATTTTTTGTAATAAAGAACTGCTGAATCACCAATCTGGTCCTGATCCTCAGTCCAAAGATTGTCTGAGTTCTTTATTTTATGAATTCCTAATCTTCCATGTTTGTCTTTTACACTATTGTGAAAGAACCGTGTGTTTAAATCACCATTTTAACCAATTATGTCTGGATTTCTGTTGCTTGAATGCTTGCTCTTTGTTAAGAGCAAGTGTCAATTCAGCATGCACCTGCATTAGCTAATTTGAGATCTGTTGAGAGGGATTCAAGTCATTCCTAGTGTCTAAATCTAAAATATTGTCCTCAAGAGTTTTTATGTTCTTGAAGATATCACCAAACTCATTTTTATTCCATTGCTTAAGGTGTTTTTTAAGTCTTGACAATTTTAGAGACAACCCTAGCATTCCTTGTTCATTTTGAGGTGCATTCCAATTGTTTTGGACCATATCAAGAAAATTGGGTTGTTGTAACCACATATTTTGGAATTTAAATTCCTTAGGATAGGATCTAACAATTGTTTTAGTATCCAGAAATAAAGGGGAGTGATCTGATGGTTTTCTAGCAAGAACCTGAACAACAGATGAGGGGAATTTCTATAACCATTCAGTGTTAGCCATTACCCTATCTAGTCTTTTCAGTACTGTGTGAGGTGATCTTTTATTATTGGACCAAGTATAGAGGTTACCTACAATATTAATATCAATTAAATCAGCTTCATTTGTAAACTGTAAGAAATCATTCATACTACCTGCAGTTGGCTGAGAGGAACCCCTATATTCTTCTATGGATTTTATTACATTAAAGTCTCCTGTTACTATGGAAGGTGTTCCTAAGTTCATTATGCAATCTTTTAAATCCTGATACAGTTCTAACCTTTCTGACCTTAAATGTTTGGCATATACAGCTACCAGAAGAAAGTGAAATTTATCTGCAGGACTAATGACCTTTAAAATTGTAAACTGGTTATGGCATTTAGAGATTGTGACTATAAAAGGCTCCTTAAACATAATCCAAGATCTTGAGTCTTGAGATGAGAAAGCCAGATCAAATCCAAGATGTCTCCTAAAGTAATCTAGTTTGTCACTATTCTGCTTTGTTTCAATAATTATTAGCATTGATATCTTATGCAGATTGATTAACTTTCTGAGTCTGATGATGGAGCTATTAATTCCTCTAACATTCCAAATTAGTAGTTTAGCATTCATGATTAAACTGTGATTTTTCATGTGCACGAGTAATAATATTGGGGTTTTGAAAAAAAATCCTGATATTATTAGAGATGTCAGAGATACCTGGATCCTGAATTGAGGGTATTTGGTTGGTATGTAATGCTTCATTTATGGCAATATTCCAAAATGCATTGTTGAGAGCTTGTGGATCAGTTCCAAATTTATCTTCTTGTTCCCTGTAACCTTGTAGGTGCAAAGGTTGAGTGTTAAGTCCTTGGTGTTGTTCTGTGACCTGCAGGTTATGCTCTTGGATGGCTTCTGTAGGGATTGTATTTCGTACTTCCTGACTGTCACTGCTCTGGGTTTCCAAAGCCAAAAACCCCTCTTCGTTATTTTCATTTGAGAGCTTGTCCAAGTCCAGTATTGCTTGATGTGGCGGTGCAACCTGCAATGAATTGAATTTATTTTTCAGAATTAAACTGAACTTTTTGAATTGATCATTGAGTTGATTTCTGTCAAAATTAATATGAGAGGGGTTGGAGGATTCTCTGTTTGTGCAGTTGAGCATGATGTCATCTGAGGCCCTCCAGTTTGAGTGATTCCTTTTGGTTGTATGAGTTTTTTCCTGATCCTTTGGAACCCAGCTGCATTGGACTACCTGCACAGACTTAGAAGAACTTGCAACAGAGTATAAAGTTTCCTTTTTCTTAGACTTTTCCTGATTGGCCTGATTTGGTTTGTCTATGAATGCTACTTCTACAGGCTTGTTTGCAGGTTCAAGGTCTGGGATTTTCACTGGCTTAGCAAGGTCTGTAACTTCAAGATCCTGAGGGGAAGGTTCTGGTTTTTGCACTGTAATGATTATGAATCCATTTCTGAGGTCTAGATGGGCCTTTTGAGAGGATAGAAGAAATTTTACATTCACCATTCTTATGCCCAATTTTGCTGCATATAGCGCAGTAGCTAGGATGATCTTCACACGTTATTTTATACTATTTATTTTCGTTGATTGACCCTAGCCTTATTCTTTCAGGGAAAGCACCTGTCAAGTCCATCTCAACACACAATCTTATATTTGATGGCCTAGTCATGTTAATGGTGGGAAGATCCGCAAATATTAAATTACCAAGCCTATCAGCAATATGGGGTATGGACTGCGGATGAAAACAATAAGCTGTGAGGAATTCAACAGATAACCAGATAGATACTAAAGGGGGTTCCTCATGAATATCAAATGTTTTTGTCCATTTTAGTACCTTCATGATTGAACCTCCTATGTTCCAATTCTGCTTGATCCAACATCTTTGGATATCCTCTTCATGTTCAAATTTTATGAAGATGTGGACTCGATCCAACGCTATGATTGTAGCCTCGCCTTTGAAACCGATTCTTTTGAAGTGATGTCGAATGTAGTCGAGTGTAGGTGATGATACCTGGGCCTCAACCCTTCGAGGCCCACGAGCTTCGAGCTTAGAGTAACATCTAAGGTCCAACCCGAGGCCAATTAAGGGATGCATGAACCAATCCTAATTAAGGATATTATTGATTCCTACAAGGAAATTATCT
>JAULKJ010000003.1:7251742-7263505 GCA_032355405.1 Rubia balearica
CGGCCAAAGAGACCAGAATCACTCAGGATATATGAGGCTCATGTTGGAATGAGTAGTCCGGTGCGAAATCCTTCCATTTGTCATGATGTGATTAAGATATGAAACTTTTGTATGCTTTTATGCTAACATTTTCTCCTGAATGTGTGACATCCATTGTTTCACACAGTAACTGTAAGATAATTTTAGCAGCTTATGGCATCACTATAGCTTAGGCTCTTTTTGGTTAAGTTAGAATTTGTTTTTCAAATCCAAGAGTTCAGTGTGGAATTTGATGGGAGGAGTTAAATAACCAACAAAAATGGAAAAAAACTTGACTTACAGAACTGAAAGGAATTTTAAGGATCTCACCAGGGTGACCAGAACTCATATGTAAAGGAGTATATTATCTTCGAGGCTTATTCTATTTTAGATCACACTTGGATTCTTTTTAGACTGGTTCTCTTTATATATTCTGGATTTCGTCTCTCCTAGGAAGATTAGTTTCATTGATAAGAAACATGATGCACAAATCGTCTTTTCTGCTACCATCACTCCTGTAGGAGATGTCCACGCGTGACTTAATTAGGGGAAAAGAGTGATCTACAACCTGACCTTGTTATTTATTGTTATTGTGGAAATCTCGATCACATCTCTTATAAGGTTAAAATCTGCAAGCAGTTGTCTCTGTTTCAGGATTTTGTTTGCATTTGTTGATCTGTTGCATCAACATATTATGATGGAGCTACATGATTATTGCTGATTATCTCCATCTTCTTTAGTACGATATTTTGTAGCTGTTATTCTCATACTTGGTTGAACTGATTTTTGTGTTTGCTACCAGGAGCCTATGATAAACACATATGCTAATTTTCGAGACGATGTTCTCCCTCGCATTAAAAAGCTTGGTTATAATGCTGTTCAGATCATGGCCATCCAAGAGCATTCATATTATGCTAGTTTCGGGTATCCTCTTTGTTTAACTGTTTGGTTTTTCTCAGTGTATAGTTTTTTCTGTTGTATCCTTCCTGGAGGGATACGACTCTACTTACCGGTACTAACAGGATACTGCATTTCGTTAACATGCTGCAGTTACCATGTCACAAATTTTTTTGCACCAAGTAGCCGTTTTGGGACTCCAGATGATCTTAAATCCTTGATAGATAAAGCTCATGAGCTTGGTCTGGTGGTTCTCATGGATATTGTGCATAGGTAACACTACTGTTTCAAAGTTAACGTCGCATTGTTACCTCTATTAAATGATTTGGATTGCTAACAAGGTTTATACCTGTTAGAAGTTTGTCCTGCTGACACTTTACACCTTTCCTACACCTGATGTTAAATAGGTGTTTTCAATGCAATTTTGCTTCACAGACTGCCAGTTTATTTGTTTTATGAACATGTTTTAATTTATTTTTTTAAGTTTCATTGGTGGCATGCAGTATCACATTTTTAAGGATTTACATCTTTCTTTTCCACATATTCTTGGAATGTGGATGCATCAAGCTCATTTATTTTAATTTTCTTTTGTGGTGCAACGACTAACCCCATGCCCATTGTGGGGTCTGCTTTGTGGCTCATATCCCTTAAGATCTTGTTCTATAATTTAAAAAAGGGTAAATCTATGCACCTTGAACATAGTTGTAGCCCCTTCAGTCATTCAGGTTCGATAGACTATTAAAGAATTTGACTCTGAATGGCTGAATTGTACAAAAATATAATTGTAATAAATTAGTGGGGAATTGTATAGTTTTAAAAATATTTGAGGGAGTAATTCAGAATTAGGAATTATTTAAGATTAAAGTTATATAAAGGATATTGTAGTAATTCTGGTGTTTAAAAGTATCTGTACTTAGCTTCTTAATATCTCTACATAGAACTCGTACTCCCTCTGTTCTCTTAATATTGGCCCCAAACCAAATGGCACAATATTTTATGTATTCAGTTGTTTGTAAGAATTTTTGGTGGATGGGTAGAGAAGGTTGTAATAATGTATGTAGAGCAGGGTATTTTAGGAAATCTCATTTATTGTCCCACCTAAAAATGGAAAATGTGTAAGAGGGCCTTTTGAAATAAACCAACCCAACTAGGAAAGGGAGCCAATCTTAATAGACCATAGGAAAGGGAGTATAAAAAATCGTGGTGAATTCGTAATTTGATTGAAAGTTTCAAGTTCACTGTCGAAAGGTTGTGAATGGAAAGATGTAGGGTTTCAAACATTTTAAATCTCTGCTCCCCAATAACGGGAAACAAGTTTATTGCTTCCTAAATCCCCTTGAGACCATTTAGCATCTTTTACCTCTGCAGTCCTTTATCCTCACCTCAGTGAAACTAGCTAGAGCTTTCCTGATCGCTACTGTGTTATAATTAAGTAAATTTACATTTATTTTAGAATGCACTTCAAGTTGATTCTCCTCTCTACGACAGTACTTGATTAGTATTAGCATATCGCCGTGGTCTAATTGAATTATTATTTTTCCAGCCATTCATCGAATAACACTTTGGATGGGCTAAACATGTTTGATGGTACGGATAGCTGTTATTTCCACTCAGGCTCTCGAGGTTATCATTGGATGTGGGATTCCCGCCTGTTTAACTATGGGAATTGGGAAGTATGTTTCCTCCTGCAGTAGTACTCTGGAACATATCTATCTTGTTTTACCAATGATAACACGTTATTTCTATGTACTTTATTCATTTTCTGTTATAGGTACTAAGATATCTTCTCTCAAACACAAGATGGTGGTTGGATGAATACAAGTTTGATGGTTTCAGATATGATGGTGTGACTTCAATGATGTACACTCATCACGGTTTGCAGGCATGTATAAAGCAGCTTCGCTGTACTTTACATGAACCATTTCTGTTTAGTATGATACAAGTCACGAATTGAATGTTGAATGTTGAAGTTGATCAGGCCGAATTGAATTGATTGCACCTACCCTAAACCTTTATGCCTATTTGATTAGTTTTTCTGGGGACTAGTGGATGAATCATTTTTTTGGCATGAACTCTCAAGCCTATCTTTTACCACATATCTTACCCTTATTTTGCATGATGTTTTCCCTGTGTTTGATTTTAAATGATTTTGGGGGTCGGGGATAAGGAATGTTAATTAGTTAATATTATCCCATGCTTGTTTTCATGTGAATGCTGTGAAATTTTGCTAAGGGAAATTGATGGGCTAAAATGGACATTTTCCTTATATCCACCAAGTTTGCTACCTCGGAGTTCTCGTATCTACGTTTGAACAGGGAGAGATGCAAGAGTCTGGCAATCGTGTATTCTTTTGATGGGCCAATTGGCATGTTTTATAGTTTACAAAACACAAAAGCATGGCTGTTACATGATAAAGAATCTCCCTTTATATCTGTTCCCTCCCCCCTTTTGAAATTTCTCGAGCAGCATGGCACTAGTTTGTTTCACCAATATTTTAATTGTTCCAGGTTGCATTTACTGGAAATTACAACGAGTATTTTGGGTTTTCAACTGATGTTGATGCAGTAGTTTATTTGATGCTGGCCAATGACGTCATTCATGGGCTCTTTCCGAATGCTATTGCTATTGGTGAAGATGTAAGTGAAACTATTTATTTATTTGCTTTTGTGGTTGCTAATATGATTCCTGGAGACCATAAAATTTAGTGTCATGGTGACATGGTCTATGTTGGACTGTAGTTTGTTAAGTGGATTAGTGAGATCCATTTTCATCCAAACCCTCTCCGTTGATTGTGTACAAACAAAATACGAGTCCAAAGGCAGCCTAAGAAGGGGTTTAGCTAATCGAGATATTAATCTTTCCGGAAACCAGTAACGCGCAAACCATGTCAAACGAAGACTAATCAATAATGAATGGAACGGATTCAAACTTCTCCTGGAGTAGTTTCCTTGTGAGAATTAAATATAGAGGTCTTCCACATAAAGGATAGTCTTTTCCGTTCTCAATTGGGATCAGTTATGTACAGACAATAAAATCAAACTTGGTGAAATGTGGCAGAACGGGATTATTGTTTCAGAATCTTTTTGGCCGGGGATACACTTTACAGGGCATTGACTTATAGTAGGATGTATATACTGGGAGGAAGAATCATAACTAGATTACATCTGATTCTTCCCTGTAAAATACAAGGGTTTTACATTTTAACACACCAGAAGTTTCTATCATATTCTTTTATGTTTTGTTATTGGTTAACTTGGTTATGGTGAAAATGGTCATAAGAGCCTTAGCTGTAAAACTAGATTAATTATGGTGCATATAGTCCTCATGAGGTTTATTGCTGTGTGCTGAACATTTTTAGAGCATTTTGGTTTTGACATTCAGGTTAGTGGCATGCCAGCATTCAGCATTCCTGTTCAAGATGGTGGGGTTGGATTTGACTATCGGCTTCATATGGCTGTTGCTGATAAGTGGATAGAGCTGCTTCAGTATGTTATTTCTGAAACTCTATGCTACTTGTTTTATAAACAGTTGAATTGGTTCGACTTTAAAGTTCCTGTCCCACAACACAGCACCTTTTTGCTCACATGCTCACCTTATTATTCTTGATCGACTTGTTCAGCTCATTCTTTGGAGTATTTGATTTCTATAAGACCTCTAGCTACGTGTTATGCCTTTTTGCAACTTGAAAATAGTTGGAGACTCCGCCAACCATTTCTTACCAAATACATAGCCCTTGACTACTTTATACATTCGAATTTGAGTGAATGCATTGAAATGCTTGCCCTCTAATGTTTATCCTGCTTAGCTTATGGTAATAGATTCCAATTTATTCACATAGATCACCTTTTTCACGAGAGGACATTTGGTTGTGGTGACTATGGTGGTTTCTATTTTAGTTGATGACATGCTTATTATTCTCGAAGACACCGTCAACTCATTCTTTGGGGTATTTTATTTCCATAGGACCCATGGCAATATGCTTTGCCTTTTTGCAACTTGAAAATAGCTGCACACACTGCCAACCATTTCTTAGCAAGTACATAGCCCTTGTTGATGTTATTCTCTTGTCATCACTGTTTACTATCTTATAGTTACACTTTCCATAAAAAATAAAATCGTGTAGCGTTGCACTCTAAATATCATTTATTCTACCTTCTACTGTGATAACACCTATCTGGAACCAGGAATGTGTTGCAGATTTTATACGTTGCTAGATATCCTCATATGGCCATTCCAGTGGCATACTTCTTAAATTAGAGTTGTGCAACATGACTGATTGGTCTTTGCAACAATGGTGCAGGAAAAGAGATGAGGATTGGCAAATGGGTGATATCGTTCACACATTAACAAACAGAAGGTGGTTGGAGAAGTGTGTTGCTTATGCTGAAAGTCACGACCAGGCTCTAGTGGGTGACAAAACAATAGCATTCTGGCTTATGGATAAGGTAGAGTGGAATACCATTCTATTAAATCTAGTTGAGAGCGTTCTACCTCTAACCCAATCCCCTTAACCCGAATCTTTCTGAACACAGAGTGATGGAAACAAACAAAATAAAAAACACAAGCAACATTTTTTTTGTTTGGACAATTTTATTTTAAAATTGGAGGTATAATGGTTCAAACATGGATTTGTTTTTTCCCCCGCTTGTTCCATATGTGCTCAATAACTTATTCACTGCTTGGGTATTGTAGTTCTTTGTCCTAAATAGTAATTGTTTTCCTGTGCTGGAAAGGAGGAAAGATTGATTTAATAGAAATGATCCAGTTTTGATATATTTCTCTGACGGTTAACAGGATATGTATGATTTCATGGCGCTCGATAGGCCATCAACTCCTCTAATTGACCGTGGAATAGCATTGCACAAAATGATTAGGCTAATCACTATGGGATTAGGTGGAGAAGGTTATCTAAATTTCATGGGAAATGAATTTGGGCATCCAGGTAAGACCGTGGGTCTTGTTTTAATTTTCTTATGTAATGCTCTCCTGTAATTATTTTAATTGCTCACAGCTAATTTTGTACGGTTATTTCGAATGTTCATAGAGTGGATTGATTTTCCGAGATGTGATCAGTATCTTCCTGATGGAAAATTCGTCCCTGGAAATAACAACAGCTTTGATAAATGTCGACGCAGGTTTGATCTGGTATGTTTTCCCTACTTATGGCTGCTGTCAGCTTAAACCTTGTCTTTGTAATTGGGTTAATTTGTTGTGAAGTGGTTTTCTCTGGTGTCGGTATACATCTGGAACATGGCTTCACATATTTATGCAGTTGAAGAACTTATGTTCTATTTATATTCAGGGTGATGTAGACTATTTAAGATATCATGGATTGCAAGAATTTGACCGGGCAATGCAACATCTTGAAGAAACTTATAGTGTATGTATACTTTGGCCCCGTGTTTATATCTTTTATTTAATGCCCCGGTGTCCTCTTCAAATACAATAATGTTTTCTTGTTTATGCAGTTCATGACTTCATTGCATCAGTATATATCAAGGAAGGATGAAGGAGATAGGGTAATTGTGTTTGAAAGAGGAGATTTAGTATTTGTCTTCAATTTTCACTGGACTAAAAGTTACTCAGACTACAGGATAGGTTGCCTCAATTCTGGAAAATACAAGGTTTGAATAACTAATGCTTTTGCTTATGTATGTATTTTTCTTGAAGAGTGGCATGTCAAATGGACTGCTGATTCTTTTTTATTCTACTCCTCTTCTTATTAGTTCAAATTTAGGAGCATGTAATTAATTCCTATGTTTAAATCTGCCGTTTCAACAGTAGAGGCTCACATACTCATCTGTGAGCTTTATTTTACATGAACAAGGTTTCCTGTACTTGAGTCGATGCAATTGTGTATTTAAATCTTTATTTCATGATACTTGAATCCATATTATCTTTTAAAATTGGAAGGTAATTTAGGCATTCAAAGGATGTTAATTCATTACCTACTTGGAGGTTAAAAATTACCCTAAAAAGATTATCACTCAGTCTACATTAATCTTGCTAGCATAACAGAAAGTGATCATCTTTTGACACCAACCCCTTATCAGTTATGTTTTCATAAATTTCCAAACTGCTCATACTGCTTCAGGAGAATGGTTTTAACCGGCAGTAATGTTGTGAATCATAGATGAATATAATTTTCCTCCTATAACAATATTAAGTTTGCAGGTAGTATTGGATTCTGATGAGGCACTTTTTGGAGGTTTCAGTAGAATTGATCACAAGGCAGAATTCTTCACCCTTGTAAGCTTTATTTAAGATTCTTGGTCTGTTTTCTTACCTGTAATGAAAGGAGGAGGATTTTAATTTTCATTCCATTACAACCTTTACCTTTGCAGGAAGGAACGTTTGACAATCGCCCTAATTCATTCTTGGTTTATACACCTGCACGTACGGCAGTTGTGTATGGTCCAGCAAGGGATGAAGTAGTTCCTATTGAACTATAAATGTGTTCGGCAAGATATACTTTTGGCACGGAACTAACCTCAAAGATCTACTCGAGGAGAGTATTTGATGTAGTCCCTTTGCTGTGGCGGAATCTTGATGACACTAGTTGGGAAGAAATGAATAGACAAATGCGTGGGATAGGCGCTTAGAAGTGATATAAATAATGCGCTGCTGATGGTCAAATTTATTTAGGTAGGAGCATATTATGTAAATATTGAATAAGCAATAAGAGCCGTGATGGATGGCCTGTTTTTGTACAGGATAGGAACGTGTATGGGAAGCTTGTAGCATTTATCACCAGTACAATAAGTCCCGATGGATATTTCTGCAAGCTTAATGTGGGTAAGCAAGCCGCTGCTTGTTAAATTTCTCTTACGCTGATAATGCATCACGTATACTTCTACGTTCATTGCATGTAATATCAGAGGTTTGTCTATTGCTCCCCCTGCATGCCAATGCTTCTGGAGATTGAATCAACTGCATACCAAACTACCATTATGAACTAAAATTCAACCTCAAAAAGCAATTGAGACCCAACAAAAACTGTCCGAATCCCAATTTCAGTCATAAAAAAAACACTAAGGCTTCACGTGGACATGGTAAGTGCGTATCACCGAGTGCATGATATTGTTTAGTACAGTCACGTCATTTTTGAAAGTGCAACATTACAGAAAACCCCTGTCCGAAGAACAAAAGGCATAACACACAACAGACTTGGCGTTTTGATCTTCTAAGAGGTGAGCTCGGATGCGGAACAACCCCGCTGCAACTGATGAAGAACACTGGTTGGTGATGAAGTGGAAGTTGATGATCGCAAAACCTCAGCAAGCGGTCCACCCATGGAGTTGGAGGAGACATGGCCACTGCCCCATTGAGCAGGCCAGCTCGAGTGATTTCTATCAGCGGCTGCTGCTTCATCGCCAGTTGAGAGCTTCAAAGAGAAATCCGAGGTGGGGTTGCTGCCTGAAATTGAGATTGAGAGGTTGGTGCTGGTGCTCTCATTCTGCTGGGGTGGTGGTCGAGGCCAATCATCGAAGAAATGCCTAAGTACCTGCCCATTTTTTGCTTCATCATCATTCTGCCTCTCAACCATGGGTGTCTCCGAAGATCTAACAATGTTACAACCGTTTCATTAGACAAGTTGAAACAATTATCACTGCTTAGAACTACAAGTTGACAAACTTCTTTCGTCCCACGTTTAAAAAAAATCATGATAGAAGAATAGGAAGTAAACAGTACTGGAACGGGTGAGTGCATCTACCCCAAACAATTTAATGGAGCATTGGTGATTTGGTGTTCGTCACTATCAATTTAGGACCCCAATAATAAAACCGGGGGGTCCAGCATGCAGATGCATTGGGGCCGATATGTAAGGCATTAAGCAGAGCATTGATTCGATGAAGATACACTCCATCATACATTCAGTTCAACTTTCCTTTACCTCCCCTGGGGAGACAAACAGTTCTTTTACTCACCGTCTTTTTTGTGTTGATTACTTTCACTAATCATTAAATTTGTTGCTCCCGTCCCATTGTCCCATGATATTCCGTATCACATCAATATCAAACAAGTTTATCATAATTCATAAAGCTTCACAAATATTTAAGTAATTATATATCATATAAAATATTGAGTCCGTCTCTTGAAAGACGGTCTTTCCATAAGTCATGGAAAGACCAAAGTTTAAAGTGAAAATTAGAAAAAATGAAGATAAAATTTTCGGGCTGCATGCATCGGGTTATAAACTTTATAACTACTACATGTTGCATAATAAATTTTTAATATTGCAACTAAAACCTTTTACCTTTTATTATTCTAATTAAACCCCATTTTTCCATAAATATATGGAAAGTCGATCTTTCCCAAAATTTTGCCTAAAATATTTATAGCGTATATTTTATAAAAACACTAATTATGCTATTTTAAAATTATTTTGTATAATCTCAGTCTCAAACACCGACTCCTTTGGGGGTTTTTAAGGTTTCTTTGTTGACATTTTAAAAACCATAGATTTATCCAAAAAAGAAAATTGAGTGAGTATTTAAGATTTGTCGGTAAGAACTAAGAATAGACGAAAGCAATCTGAATGGGAGTGGAGATGCAAGATCACGTGACCTCTGACACTCAAATAGTAAAAATTAATACTTTTCATTTTATTCTTTTGGTGTGCTTGAGTTGGAATCATGCGCACCTTTGATTAAGTTGCAGTTTATCAACGGATGGGGAGAGCCCATGACTAAAACCAAACTGAGAACCCGCGCCTCCTCCCCCGCCACCCACCACGGCGGAGGAGCTGGCAGCTCCGACCATTCCACCACCGCCGGCGGCGGAGTTTTCCACAGGCTTTCTTGAACGGTTTCGGCCGCGGTGCATGTGGCGTTCGCAGTACTTGCCCGCACCCACGGCATCTCTGGAGCACCTCCATTTCTTTCCGTCCGTCCTCCGGCATCGCCCCGGCTCCGGATCCATGGCCGCTCTTCCCCAGTACCCCGACTGCATCGCTACTACAGAACACGACTCAGATCGCATCACTTGAAAAGTAACGTATATTTGTACAAGAGGATAATCAATAATGACTGAACTTACATGGCGGTGGGAAGGAGTAATAGGGATGGACGGAGTCGGTGAAGAGGCTTTTCTTGACGAGGTGGAGTAGTTGAGGAGGAACTGCAGCACCAGATAGCATGTGCCTGAAGATCAATGCCTGCACTTCAAGCTCCTGCCACTGGGCCAAGCTGAAGTAGCTTCCACCCATCCCTGCCAAAAAACAATACACACATTGTACTCGTTAATTTTTTCCATGATAAATTTGATAGAGTGATTTATTTGTTTAATATAATTAAAAGGTTAAAATGTTGTACTTTCAATAGGCCATATGGAAATACGGTATTGAATTAGCATTATAGAAAGGTAGCAAAACGTTTTAGTTGCAATATTAAAAATTTATTATGCAACATTCAACAGTTATAAGTTTATGACCCGATTAATGCAGTCCGTGATTTTTTTTTCTTCTAATTTGCAATTTAAATTTTGGTTTTTTCATAAGAAAGACAGCCTTTCAATTTCAATATAGCCAAGTATATAAATGTTATTGTTCGTGATTGTGTTGATCCGATTGCGAGTGTGTTTGATAAAGTTAGTAGATGTTTTGCTTATAAACTAGGTTGGATAAAGTTTAAAAAACAGCTAGTACTTTAAAATCACGAAGTACTTTTGAGAGAAAAAAAACAGAAACAAATTGCACAGCTCTTCAACACGCCTTATATGTTTGATTTGCATTTTAAACGAGTTAAATCTCAAGCTGACCAACTTATAAGCACACTTGGTCATCATGACTACACATGAATCAACCAACCAAAACCCAAAACTAATGAAAGATTAAGAAAAGGAGAGAGAGATGGGGCAGTATTTACTACTATTTACCTGGGGAAGCATATTTGGAGACAGAATCAGGTGGTGTGGCAGCGATGAGCTTGCTGGTGCTGGTCGGTGGTTCAGTAACAAGCAAGGGAAGGGCCTGTGATTCAGAGTGTGGATTGGAGTGAAAGACAAGTGTTTGTTGCTCTGACTCGTGCTGTTCTTTCCATTGCTTCAGATTGAAGTCCATCGAAACTGCACACTCAGAACTCAGAAGTCTTTCTCTCTTTTCTTTTTAACTAGATTGGAGTATATATAAAGCGGAAGAGAGATCGAAGATGCACAGTAGAAGTAAAAAAGTGGAGCATTTATTAAGTGTAGAGGCATTATAATATGCTGCTTTAGAATGAATGAATTGTCTTTGGACAGTGGACCGGTAAGAGAAAGCTGGCCTGTGGAGATAAATACAGTCCCAGACAAGACGGTTGAGAGCTCAAATTACAAAACAAAATGTCATAATCTACCAATCCTATGACTCATGCACACTTGCTTTCTTGGATGGTTTGTCTTTGGACCTAAGTTCCTTGCAAAGTGATTAGCCCCGTTCATTTAATATCGACACACTTTTTTATTGAGATTTTTTTGACAACTTTAAATATGGCAAAATTAAGATTATATACATCCATTAATTTACTTTTTTAACTTTCCATTCAATTTATCATAGACAATAGGTCGAGCGTGAATATTAGTTCATACTCACTCCATACCCGCCCCACCCCACCCCACTAGACATGCTATGTATACACTAATATAATACAAAATAAACTATTATTTATTCATAATCACATATATTACCTATAATAATGTCATGTAATAATTATTAATTTTTCAAGATCAAAATTATTGTTTTAAAGCAAAATTTAAGGTGCTCTAGAGAGATACATGGAGTGAGTAAAATGAATTTGAAGTAGATATTGAGACTCAAGTGGGTGATATATAGGGGGGGGGATATAAGATTATACCCGATGGGGCGATAGT
>JAULKJ010000003.1:7453623-7464531 GCA_032355405.1 Rubia balearica
CCAACCCATATGGGTAAACCCGCAGATTTCAACCCATATGAGTTGATATATGGGTTTATATACCAACCCATATGGGTAAATCCGCGGTCAACCCACAAACTCAACCCGTTCAACCCATACTTTTCAATCACCCATATGACTCATTACCCATTTTACCCATACCCATACGAGTTTAAAATTAGATAACCCGCTTGACCCGCGGGTTATGGGTCTATTTTGCCACCCCTAGTTACTTACAACTTTGAAAAATGTTACATAATTATTAAAAAGTGTTACTTAAAATTTAAAAGTGTTACATTAGATCTATTGTAACATCACCTAAGGTAATATTTGTAAAAGTGTTACAATAGCACCTAAAGTAACATTTTTACAAGTATTACCTTAGGCGATGTTACATCAGATCTAGCGTAACACTTTTTAAAATCTAGGTAAACATTAGATTTAATGTAATATCGGTTAGGGTAATATTTGTAAAAGTGTTACAATAACACCTAAAGTAACATTTTTACAAGTATTACCTTATGCGATGTTACATTATACTTGGCGTAACACTTTTTAAAATTTAGGTAACACTTCTCAATATTTATGTAACACTTTTCAAAAGTTCAAGTAACACTTTATAAGCTATTATAACACTTTAAATAAGTGTTGTAAGGAAAGTGTTACATTAATCTTAGTTTGTAGCAGTGAGTGGGATGGAGGGAGTGTATATATTGATTTTGTGTTTATCTTTTTCTTTTAATTTAGGTCTAGGTCGGCTCCAAATTTAAAAAATTGGTTAACCTCTTAATTTTCTGGTGCAAAATTTGTAGGGGCCCAATTTTTAAAAAACCCTTTGTATAGGAGTTTAAAATAATATTTGTGTGCATGACCTTGAAATAATTTGGAGCAGTGAGAACTTTTCAGGGGTCACACGTCATATTAATGCTGTGGTTCAAACTTTGTAAAATCTGATGCATCAGTAGTGGTATAGTGTATATGATAGTATCCACGAATGAATCGATTAAAGAAGGCAGGCAAAGGTACAAATAGATGGGAGGGAATATTACAGGTTAAGAAGCTGAGGAGCTGGGAAGGAAAGTTCCGATGTAGCCTATTCCGACAACGATGAAGGCAATTGCTTGAGTAAACAGGTAAATGTAAAAGCGATTCTTCCCGAATGCAAAATCGCAGCAACCGCAGAAGATGAGGTATGATCCAACCCCAAGTTCTAGCGGATATACTCTGTTCCATCAAAAACTGTTCCATTAATAATAAAACTTGCATGGTAAGATCCGTAAAAATCAAGGAAACTACATGTGCTAATTGCGTACGTGCCCTTCTCCGATCCTGAATCTTGGCCTTCTGAAAGCCTTAATGCTATCCCCCACCCCTAGTTTCTCCGTTACCACCCATTCATTCACTCTCTTGGACTCCAACAAGCCGGTGAAGGTCGCCATTGTCCGATGAAAAGACATCACGTTCTCAAACAGGATCCAAAACGACAGCAGATGGAATGACCTTAATCAAACAAACATCGTAAAATGCAAAGCTGATCAGTACTGTACGTTATTTCTGAATAAAGAAATTATTGCACAGACCTTGGGGTTCCCACTGAATTGAGAAGAGTGATGACGGCGGGAATATAGACTGCTCCCCATTTGGGAACATACACTTGTTCTGCTACCAAAATTGTGGCGGGTAAAACGACGCAGTAAAAAACGAATGTGACGATATGAGCTATGACCTTCCTTATCAGGAAAAAGCTGTAGATTACATGAACCTTCTTCCATAATGACACTTTCTGCAATAACAAACGATTTTATTGTATATTCCACGGACACGTACAAAATAATAACATTTACTTTGAAAATTTCAGAAAATAAGTAAAGAAACCTTGTTCCTTATAATTTCCATGGCCATTTTTCTGAAAAGGTTAGCCGGGCCACATGACCAACGGTGTTGTTGATACCGAAGCGCTTTGAAAGTACTCGGCAACTCACTTTTTACCTGCAATTGGTGACATTTGATTCCAAATTTCCTAATCGATATAAAAATCATAATAATTCTATAAAATGAAGAAAAAACTGAAGACTATGAAAGAACGACTATATATATGTATGTGTGTGTATATTTATTATATATATGTGTGTGTATACCTGGATAGAACTAATGTATACAAATTTCCAGCCTCTAAGACTGGCTCGAACGGCTAAGTCCATGTCCTCCACCGTGGTTCTGTCTTTCCAGCCACCGGCCTCTTCAATGGCCGCCAACCTCCATACTCCAGCGGTCCCTGCTTCATATAAAACCTAATTACAAACATTTGTATTGTACCACTCGAGAGTCGAAATTAATAGAATACAAGAGTTTATGTAGTAGTTGGTTGAGTAGTTTACGGAGGTATAGTCATATCTTGTACATTTGGGTATAAATAACTCATTATTCTTTGAATATCAACCAGATCATTATTTCCCAAAACATCTTAGTCTTCCTTCTTTGATGGTGTCAGAGTCTACTATGTGAAACTTTTTTTTTCCAATCATAGAAACCTCCTACCACTGCCGTGTGAATTCTCTGCCGCCGCCTCACCATGAGCGACTTGGAAAGCTCCACCGGTGAAACCAAACCCTTTAGCCCCATGTCACCGGCGTCTCCATCCTCTCCTCCACCGACGATTGAGCAAGCCGCCGGCCCTCAGCCCCTTCTGCGTCTTCTTGATCACTCGTCTCTATTCTATATTCACCCTCCCAATCATCTGGGTCTGTCTCTCTGTCTAGTTGTTCTCAAGGGCGACAACTATCAGGAATGGACCACTTCGATGAAGAACACTCTTAAGGCAAAGCGTAAACTTTGTTTTATCGACGACCGTATCACTCAGGCTGGTGTTGCTTTTGTGGATCTTGATGATTGGTACAATGTTAACTCCAAGTTTAACGGTTGGGTCATTCAGTCTATTGACCATCACTTCGATCCTCTATCGCCTATCCTGATATTGTTTTTGAACTCTAGGAGGAGTTGCGCCATCATTTTTCTATTGGCAATTGCCCTCGTATCCTCCAACTTTGTGCAGATTTGGTGAATTACCGCCAGGGTGGTAAGTCCGTCATGTCATACCATGGAGCACTAAAGAAAATTTGGGACGAGGTCGCTACATATGTCCCTCTTCAGGCTTGTCTCTGCAGTAATTGTTCCTGTAACATCAAAGCCAAGTTTCAGACTGAACGTGATGTCGAGAACCTTCATCTGGTACTCTTTGATCCAACATCATGGCTCAAGAACCATCGCCAACTCTCAACAGGGTTTAGGGCACGAATGCGACTCCAAGTCTGATGGCATGACGTTTGCTGCTCAAGCTAAGCCCATTTTTCAGCCACGACTGCCGGCCCTATCGACGCCAAAAAAGTCAGCCTCTGGTCGTCCTTCGTGCACTCATTGCGTGCAGCTCGATCACGATGACATCTCTCGCTGCTGAAAGATACACGGCGTTCCCAAAGGTTTTTTCCACTGTTAGGCCGCCCATGGCAACCCTGGAGCTAGTCGCGGCCACAATACTCCAGGCGCCGGAGTCACCCTCTTGGCCTAACAACAAGTCCTGACTGCGGCGTCTGACGCTGTCTCCATTTCTGTGTCCGCAGGTCGTGGCTCAAATCTCAGTTCTGATCAATGGCAGGTTGTCTTACACATGTACAACTCCATGAACACTCCTTCTGTTGATGCTACTTGTAAGCATTCTTTATGGATTCTAGACATTGGTGCCTCTTTTCATACGAAGGGTAATCTAGCCATGCTTCGTGATATTATTGATATTGCATCTGTTCACATTAAGCTTCCAGAAAATTGTGTTGTTATAGCAGATCAGGAAGGTTCTCTGGTCTTCTCTTAGTATGCCAAAATTTATCATGTTATGTATTTGCTTTGGAATGCAATCTTTTCTCCTTTGCTAGGTTGCTTCTCAACGCATGGTGTTTCACTTTCTTAACCGATAAGTTATGTGTTCTTCAGGAAAGCGTTACGAAGACAATGATTGGTGTGGGTGAGCAAAGATACTAGTTGCGAAACTTCTCGGCAGCTGCACATGCCAGCCATGCAACCAATTCCGAGAAGTTGGCCTCGATCGAATTGTGGCACAAAAGGCTGGGGCATCCTTCCTTTGAAGTTTTAGCATCTTTACCTGTTTCTTGTGATTTTGTACGGCGTAATACTCCATGTGATTTGTTTTTTCATTCCTAACAAACAAGAGCTATTTTTCAGTTAAGTTCTAATAAAGCCACAAACTTATTTGAACTTGTGCATTGTGATATTTGGGGTCCTTACAGAATTTCTGCTTCTTGTGGTGCTACTTACTTTCTTACTATTGTTGATGATTACTCTCGTGCTACCTGGGATTATTTAATTAAATCGAAGTCAGAAGTTCCGCAGTTGGTTATGGATTTCTGCGCCCTAACTGTTACTCAGTTTTAGTTCTCAGCTCGTCTCTTTCGATCAGACAATGGTACAGAGTTTTTTGGTCTTAAATATTATTTTTCCACACAAGGTATTCTTCATGAAACCTCGTGCGCGTACACACCTCAGTAAAATTGCAGGGTGGAACGCAAGCATCGTCATCTCTTAAATGTGGTGTGTGCTTTGCGGTTTCAGGCTGCTATTCCAATCAAGTTTTGGGGAGAGTGTGTACTTACAACTTGTTTTCTAATAAACCAAACTCCTACGCCAGTTTTTTCAGAATCAGACTCCATTTCACTTGCTCTTAAAAAGGGATCCAAAATACTCCGATCTTCATGTATTTGGTTGTCTTTGTTTTGCCTCGGCTTTTCCAAGACCTACATACTTTGCTAGCAGTTCCATGCTTTATCACTCTGGGTGTGTCATAGATTTATTGGAAGACCAAGAAGCAACATATTGTACGGGGTTCTTCAGCAGAGACTGAATACAGAGCTATGACGAATGCATGTTGTGAGATCATTTGTCTTGGCTCTCTTCTCCGTTTTCTTGGTATTCGTCATTCTGATTTGGTTCGCCTATATTGTTTTAGTCAGGCTGCTCTACATATCGCAACAAGTCCAATATTTCACGAGCGCACTAAACATATCGAGATTGACTGCCATCTTGTTCGTGAACTAGTGTCTTCGTGTACCATTTCTACTCATCATATTACTACTTCGGAACAATCGGCGGACATGTTCACAAAGGCAATAGGGCGAACAACATTTCTTCATCCCATTTCCAAGTTAGGCATTCTCGACCTTCACACTCTAACTTGAGAGGGGTAATAGAATATAAGAGTTTGTGTTGTAATTGGTTACGCAGTTACCACACTCATATCTTGTACATTTGGGTACAAATAACCTATTTTTCTGTGGATATCATCAGATCATTATTTCCCAAAACATCTTGGTCTTTCTTCTTTCAGAGATGATACAGTGGAAGATTAAATAATTACCGTTGAAGCCGAAAAATGCATATGTTGAGGAGCTCACTTCTTGCTCCACGGTGAAATGATAGTCTAGAGACATTTCTTGCAATCTCGTCATCATGCATTCATCCGCGTTTACTACAATAGCCACGTTTTTTACACAAAGAAACAGTTCATTTCTAAACAAAAATCTACTACCAGCCCTTTGTGTTCCACTAAGAGTACGTATAAGTCAAAATAAAAAAGCATAATTTTATGAGTTATTTTACTTATAAGCCAAGAAATGTGAGCTGGTTGAAAAAAATTACTCCATCCGCCCTCGACTCCCATTCAACAATTTTTAAATGAATGTTAAAATTGGAGTACTGAACTAAAACTTAAGACCTTTTAGTTTAAAACATGGTTTTAAATAGTATAAAAAAACAGAAAACTAACCAGTTTAAACAAAATAAAATAATGCAAGTGCAGCAGATAAAATATGGCTCTAAATATAACACGTAATAGTTGGCCCGTGACAGCTTATATTCTCCAGAAGTCTTAATATTGCACCTACTGACTCCCAGTCTACCATGCACACATCAATGCAACATTTCCAATTCCACCCGATTCTCGTTTCCTTTTTACTTGTAACGTGATAAAAATACAGGGAGTATGCCGTAACTTAGATATGGAAACAAAATTTGATAAAGAGATTGGATTTTATAACTTATGAATGATTGGAATATTAAATCAGGGTAGGTGAAAATATAAATCACGCATATGGAACAAATATGTACCGAATCTCCAGCGAGCCTGGACCAGAGCTATTTGAGGATTGTGAACCAGAAACGGAATGGCACGTTGTAGAAAATCTGGTGCCGGCTGAAAATCGGCGTCGAAGATAGCCACGTAGGCGCATTCCTTAACGTACGCATGCTTCAATCCCGCCTTCAAAGCTCCTGATTTGTACCCATTTCTGTTTTCTCTAATCTCGTGCTTTATATTCACACCTTTACTCCCCCATTTCTGGCATTCACTTTCCACCAAAGCCTGTGATTTTGAACCAAAAAAAGTGAGAACTGGAGTGATTTTCATAACAACAGTAAAGGTGTGTTTGATGAGTTTTATAAGTTATTTTACTTATAAGCCAAGAAATGTGGCCGTGTTTGACTGCAATTTGATATAAGTGAAACTGATTTATTTTAAAAGTAGAGGGAGATCATCTTCTTTTTCCTATAAAAAATGACTTGTACTTTTGAAATAACCTATTTTCTAACACATTATTTATATGAGTAAAGCAGTATATAAGTCTTGTCAAATACGCCCTTTCAACTGCTAGGTAGAGTATTTAAACCGTTTATTTTAAAAGTATAAACTATATATAAAAAAAGCAGAAACTGTTTATTTTAAAAGAATAAAATATACTCCCCACTCTTTGGGGAAAGCAGTACTGCTCTCCCCACTCTTTACTTATAAACACTACGCCAAACAGACTCTAAATGTTTGTCATTTGTCAATGTTACTTGCTTTGATGCCGAGATCGGTGGAATCGTCGAGAACTTGAATGATGATCCTATCAGAGGGCCAAGACAGGACGCATGCAGCCCCAATTGAGAGTTGATATACCTGTTCGTACATTCCTTATTACATGAGAAAAGTGCTTTTATATCCCTATCTAGTTGACATACGTGCAAATATAACCTTTTGATAACTGAAAGTACAGATATAACCCTACCTAGTTGACGTAAGTGCCAATATAACTTTTTTCGACATCTGAAGGCCAGATTTGATGGAAAAGTCAATTTTACCCATTTGCGAATGTGCTAATATAACCCTATAAGTTTTAAGAATGTTCTGATATAACCCTATCAGTAGTCCGGCGCCCGACCGGCGAACTCAATTTCCAATTTTAACACTAAGGGTATTTTGGACATTTTACATACAGTCAACGCTGGAAAATGAAAGTCAATGTCGGAAATGGGGTTTGAGGGTTATATTGGCACGTACATTAACTAGTTAGGGTTATTTTTGCACTAAAAATTATCTGAGCGTTATATTAGCATTTATGTCAAGTAAGTAGAGTTATATTGGTATATATCCCTTAAGGATAAAATTCATTCATACCTTCCATTTCTTGTGTTTGTGCAGATATACCCCGAGTTTTTTTTAAGTGCATGCTTACCCCTGTCGTAGTCTAAAAAATTGGCCAATTTCGGTTATTCCCGGATTCAATAAAAATGACCGTTTTCTCTGAATCTGGGAATGGCCGAAATTAAACTATCATTTCTATTGAATTTGGGAATGACTAAAATTGATCAATTTTTTAGACCACGGCAGGGGTACGAATGCAATTTAAAAAAATTCAGAGGTATATCTGCACAAAAACAAGAACTGGGGGTATAAATGCACTTTTTCCTATCCCTTTCTTTCCTAAATGTGTGGAAACAGGGAAAGAAAAGTGACCTCTCTTTCGTTGTACATTGGGATTTGAATCAGAACGAGAGGATACGCTGAATTACCTTGCTCAACATCCTCTTTAATAGGCTCGAATTTGTACCTCTTTTCTGGTTTTCTCCCAAATATCTTCACAAGAACAATCACTACGCCCATGTAAACCCTCTCCATGAACAACATGGTGGACATCGCGAGGCATATAATGACGGCCAATTGAAGCACCGGAATGATTAATGAGGCTTTGATCTGCTCCCACGGGAGGATCAGTTGCTGTGCTATGTTCTGTCTAAAGACTGGAAATCCGTCGAACAAAAGATTGGGTAATGAGGCGAACCTTTCCATTTCTCCAGAAACAGAGGCAAGGAATGGGTGAAGTGGGGCTAGCGGAACACAACTTGCTCCTTATCAACTACTTGTATACTTTTATTGTGACATGGTCCTGAAATGAGACCGAACATGGTGTAAATTAAATGCTTCACATATTGAAGGACGTTTTTGAGCAATTTGGGAGAAATGGGAGGAAAGAGACAACGTAGGAGTGTAAATACACTACTGGTATTAAAATGGATTAGAGAAAAATGCGTTTTTAAACTTATATTTTGGTCGAAAGTATCAGTATAAACTTATAAAATTTGAAAGTGTCAATCTAACTCTTGAATTCGTTGACCAATATGGCAGTGACCAATTTGGCTGGAAATTGGTAAAATGACGTTATACCCCTGATTAAAAAAATTTAAAACAATATAATGGAATTACCTTCCTTCTCTTTCTCTTCCCCCTCTCTCTCTCTCTTACCCGATTCCTCGTCCCGCCGAATCTCGTTGAAATTGTAAAACCTTTTCCTCGGAATGTGCAGAAATTCTCCCTTTTCCCCATCCTTGTTGTCGGCGTGTCTTTTAATTTGGAGATCTTGAGCACGAGCGGGCAGCGAGTACAGGTGTTGGAACCCCTAGGTGATGGTGGGTGGGCTCGGGGGATGGGGAGATGGTGGTGAGCGGGTCGAGTGAGGAGAAGGGGAAAGGGGTGGAGATGTTGTGGTGGGCTAAGGTTTTAGGGGTGGAGGACGACGGTGCAAGGCTAGGGTTTTAGTGGCTATGGAAGGAGGTGGTGCAAGGAGCGACAATGGTGGGTGCAAGGGCAGCAACAGACTCTCGTTATTGAATAGAGCTGCTCTTTTTCTGAATTATAATGTCGTTTGCTCTAATTTACTTGTTCTTTTGCCATAATCTATAAGTTTAAATCGTTCGTTTGTTGATACTATGGTGATTTATGGATCTAATCTCATGTAATTTGAAAAGGTTTCATGTTTATAGTTCGGACTTGAAGATTTACATCGATTTGTATGCTCTTGGTTTCATGTTTATGCTTTTCGTTTGAAGGTTTCCATCGATTTGATTGATGAGTTTCATGTTGGGGGCTTGGTGAAGAAGAGGGAGAGATGGCGGCTGGCGGGACTGAGTGAGGAGATGGTGGCGAACGGGGTGAGGAGGAGGGGGAGATGGTGGTAGGCTGGGTGGCGGGAGGAGTGAGGAGGAGGGGTGGTGTTGGGCGATGAGCTAGGTTTTTAGGGGCGGTGATTATGTGGTGGATGTGTGTTTGAAGTTTTGAGGGGTAGAATGCCTATGAAATTTTGAAATTGAATCATATGGGCATTTTTGTCTTTTCAGATTAGTTCAATGCCTGAATTCATTCAGTAATGCAATTTGGGTATATCTGCACAGTGGCACGAAATCTTAAGATTAGTTTACCACTTTCATATTTTACATGGTGATATTGGCATTTTCAAAATTTAATAGGGCTAATATATACTTTTCATAATAGAAGATTATTATGCTTTATAGTTTTCTACTCCCTGGCCAGTAAAAAATAGCAGAATTGTTTTTGACTCGCTCTTTTATAAAAGTGAAGTTGGCAGATAATCATTGTGGAAAAGTAGAGATTTTATGGGAAAGAAATGGGTATAGTTTGAAAGTTGTTGAAGTTACAGAAATTTTTACACGTGGGAGTTTTGTATGTGGGGAGGTGATGACACAACTTTTGATTGGACCCTCACCTCCCCAAATACAAAATCCCCACATACAAAATTTTCCGTTGAAGTTATAGAGAACATTATGGTAATTTAACATGTTCTTTGGCATATTGAGTAATTTTCAAATAATGCCTTTTTTGTTGGGAAAGGCAAAAAGGAAATTGTGTCATTTTACTGGGACAGGTGGAGTAATGTAATTCACTTATCAGCATCATTTGTCCCAATAGGAATGACATAATTTATATTTTCATGCGTCCCAACAAAGGTTGACTGATACCTACAATAGCAAAGACTTGTGTTGTTAAATTATCACAATATTCTATGTAAGTTCAACAAAATTTTAAATTGGATTACAATATTACAAAATTTTAAATCGGATTACAATATTACAAAATTTTAAATCGGATTACAATATTACATGCTTCCCAAAATACTTTTTTTCACACTTTTTTTCCCGACAATATCAGCTTGTCTAAACACAGAGTCGAACGTTTTTTTTTGTAGAGGTGAATGCAGAAGAAAAGGCCTTTAATTTTTTCGTTCTGTACACAAGAACACCAATTGTGTCATTTGAGCAACAGCATTACTCCAACTCTTTATGCCTAAACCTACAAGAATGATATTCCATCCTTCTTTTTTACAAGTAAAACACATTCATTTAAACAAAAAAATCTTCATCAAGCAAGCAAAACTGCGAGGAGATGTTGCCATAAACGCCATTTCCAAGCAAAACAGAGCGATCGATCCAGATCTGAAGCATAGCCATCAACCTTAGGAACTGGGGACAAACGTCCCAATGTAGCCGAATCCGGCAATGAAGAAGGCGATGGCTTGAGTGAAGAGGTATATGTACAAGTGATTCTGTCCAAACGCAGCATCATAGCAACCGCAGAACAAAAGGTAGCATCCAGCCCCGAGCTCCAACAAATGAAGTCTGTTCATTACACAACATGCAATGATTACAATTCAGAAACATGAAACTTGCTTCTATCGCAATGTAAGATCCTTTAAATACAAGTAAATTTGAAAGTAACGCGCTCTGATACCAATT
>JAULKJ010000003.1:7525979-7540811 GCA_032355405.1 Rubia balearica
CCCCCAAGCAAAGCGCGGGAAGCAGAGCATGGAAAGCTTTGACCAAAAAAAGTTAAAAGAGAACGAGACAAGCCCTTAGTGAAGATGTCCGCAATGTGTAAAGATGAAGGAATATGCCGATGGAACAGGTTTCTAAAGGAGATAAGCTCACGAACAAAGTGATAGTCAATGTCAAGGTGTTTTGTGCACTTGTGGGAAACTGGATTATAGGTTAGAAACATATCATTGTTATCGCACGGGAAAAGATATGGCGAGGATAGAGGAATACAAAGATCTCATAATAAGTTACATAACCATGTGATCTCAGCAACAGTATTATCCATAGCTTGATTATTTGTCTGATAATACACTTCTCGAGGAGGTTGAGAAAATGACAAACGGAGTTAACTACAAAAGCAATGTATGGCCGAGTAATAGTTGGGTATTAGAGGGAACTAACAAGTGAGCGATAAAACGTGAGATTGGAGAAAAGTTCACCATTTGAGCTAAGAAGCCGACTGCCATAAACAAAGAGAGTGAATACAGGAGTAGTATAAGCCATACCAACACGTTGGAGAATTTCCATAGCATAATTAGTCTGACCAATACAAAGACCAGAACTTGACCGAGATTGTTATTTTCCACTATTAGTAATCCACAAACTGATGGTTAAACGAAGGTTACCAACCGTACCCTGAACACTCTTCTGCGTGCCTCAGTACTAAAAATTAAAGCGTGCATTCCGATAACAGAGTTTGCTTATAATTGCACAACTCATTCCACTACTTCTTTATCTTCATTTGAAATTGTTCATGGTTTCCTACCTATTACTCCTCTTGATCTTATTCCCTTAAGTTTTAAACACATTATGAACCTTGATGGAGAAAAGAAGGCTGATATTCTGAAGCTGTTACACGAGAAGATGTGACAAAGAATTGAACAGACAAATGCGAAGAGAACAAACCAAGGACGAAAATTGATAAGGTCAATCCAGGTTACTGGGTTTGGCTGCATTTTCGCAAGGAAAGGTTTCCAAAATCCCAGAAATCTAAATTAAGTTTGCGTGGTGATGGTAATTTTAAATTGATGCAATGTGTGAAAGATAATGCTTACAAGATTGATTTATCTGGCGAATATATGTTAGTGCTATGTTCAATGTCCTGATTCATCCCCATTTACTTTTGAGGATGATTCAATTTTGACAACGAAACCTTTTGACCACAGAGGAAATGATACGAATATCAGGGATTACTCTATAGATGAAGATATACCCATCACCGAATTTAGAGATTCTGCATTGAATACTTTGATTAATTAGATCCGTGAAGAAGCAAATTCTATTTCCAAATTGCCTTGGAAGAGTTACACAATCATTTTTGAAATAGTGCAGATGATTTCATGAAGATCGCTATACTCTTTTTTTCACTGGATTTTTTAGTGAGGTCGTGTGCCCACGAAGACAGATATTTCTGATTTGATTAGAATTAATTAGAATTGGTTCTAATTAGATTAGATTAGAAGATATTCATGCAAACATTTATTTTTTTATAATTTTGGCTATGATATATTTTATATTAAGTAAGTTTAGTTTGATGTGGTCTTGCCTTTCTAAATTGTCATAATTCATTCTAGTTTCTGACAGCAATCACCAAAACTTTTCTTCTTTCTATTTTGAGATGGCCGAATATATACCCTGTAAATAGAGGATGCCATAAACGAATTTTAACATAATTTATCAATTATATATTTCATAATTTGAGTTCATGCTCTTTGCTTATTAAGCGTTAAACCGTTAGATTTGTTCTAATATAAATTAGTGCTTAGAACCATTTTATTTTTTTGTGTTAATTCGGTGCAACTAGTGCTTAGGTTAAGTAGAATTTACCCGTTGTGTTAGTGAAGATCATAAAGTTGTTGTCTTGATTTGACTTCATCTATGTCTTCTAGATTTCATGAACGTGCTTTGATTAACTTTCATTAAGAGTGCTTATTCAAAATTCTGCATCAAGATTTTTTGCAAGGAAATTCATATCATTTGGTCGTGGTCGGATTTAAATAAAATGTCTTTTTTGTCCCTGATAAAAATAAATTTGGAAATTATACAATGACCATGTTTCCCTATCCAAAACCCAAAACCCTACATCCCTATTTTATGTGTTATACAAATTTTATGTGTAGATTATGATTTGTTAGCAAAGAATCAGGTTTGTTCTTGAATTTTGATCGTCCAAATTTCTTTTGAAATTCTATTTGCTGGTAATAATAACGATATGAAGTAATTTAAATGTTTAAAAAATGAGTGTTGACATAATTCTTAAATTTAAAATACGTGCTAATATAGCCCTCAATTTTAAAATAAGTGCTTGTTCATTATTTAATAATTCCCACTTCAGGGGTAAAATTATCCAAAATTAAATCGAAAGTAAAAAAAAAGGGTATTTTGGTCATTTTTAGTTTGGTTAACGCCAGAATTTGATTATTCAACTCCGGTCTCCGCCTATAGGGGTATGAGTTTTTTAGTCAATGTTTGTCAAGGTGTATATGTGCACTTTTGAAAAATTGGGTATGAATGCGCTTTAACCTTGAATATTTATGCTATTGAGTAAGTGTGAAATTTGTCTCTATACATTAGTTTTTTCCGACCTGATCGATTAGATAGTTGTGTTCACGATGATAACTCTATTTAGTTGTTTGCGTCGATTTACTGTTCTCAATTTAGCTGTACAAATTGTGTATTCGTAATTTTGTTTTTATTTTTATACTAATATTTTCATTAATTTGCATGTGTTCGATTTGTGTTTTTCAAGGTGTTTACAGTTTGGACAACATAAATCGTGATTTGGATCAAGTGGTGTTACTGTTGTAGAAGATTCTTGTTTCCTATAGTGATATTGGTGTGTGAAACGTTCTTCTCGGCCATGTAGTAATGACATTCGCGGGAACAAATTAATATCCCGATGACAATGTAACAGTCTTTATTATGTGTCAAGTATGTAATAGTACATACGATCAATTTGTTTAGCATATAAACTAGATATCATTGTAATAGGTTGATTTTTGCTAAAGTATAGTTATATTGGATTCAATTTCATTTATTATAATTATTATTATTGAACATTTTTTCAGTACTTCCTCTGTCCCAACTTAAATTACCTAGTAATCATTATCACGTTGTTCAAGAAACATGTTTGACTGTTAATATCTTTGCCTACGTGTAATAATGACAAATAAAAAGTTGATATTTAGAAATACTTGTTACGACGAATTGAACAATATCACATATGATAACATTGTTTCTCATATATCTATTGAAATATGCTATCAAACTTTGATAGAAAATAGGATAAAAAAGTAAATATGTAAAATAGACTAGGAGAGAGGGAGTATCCACAAATTATTATTTATTAGTAGATAATTTTTTATAAGGATCGAAAAGAAAGGTAAGGCCAAAAAACGAGGAGATGGCATCGAGGTATGGAAGCACTAATTGGAGCATTTATGGAATTAGGTATTGCATTGAATTCTTTGCACCTTTCACCATCATTTAATGTTTTGGACGTGGCACACTTTTTTTCCTGTTATTTTTGTAAATTTGGTATATTTTAGTTTTATAACAAGATTCTTTCAATTTCATCCACTAATTTTACTTTTTTTCTTTCTAAATTTAATTTCATTCACATATTTTATTTACCTAAATCCAAATATTTAAATATACGGTGCCACCTCCAATAAGATGGAGGTAGTAGCATATTGATATTATGTAACCAACAAATCTTTTATTGTACTTGTGGCCCCCCTGTCCCTACTCCCTATCATTAAAATCTTACAATATTTTTACCTAAGTTCACACATCATGTAATAATATCATTCTTTGCTAGTACGCTTTCCAATTTTCACATTTCTCCTTCATGATTTCATCATCTCTCTTTCTGATATATAGATGTTTTATAAATATTAGTAGTTTTAAAAAGTAATTCTTTAAAAAAAACTCAGTTTAAGAAAGAGGTATTTCATTTCACGGCAGTTTCACAAGTGGAGAGTGTTTGATTAAAGGCATGCAATCAAAAGTGCTTCTTGAGAAACCGCCTATAACCAGGACCCAAATTGAATTTTGAACTCGCAACTTCCGCCTAAGTCTCGCATTTTATTATAAAGGCGGTTTGAAATTTGATAGAATGTAAAACCCATAAATAATTGTGTTTGTGTATATTCATATATAGTGAGTACAAAAAGTATACAAGGTAGAATCAGATGTGGAAAAGGATATATACAAAACCAATCAGAAAGTGTATTTTTTTCTTAAACTGGTTCTAATTCATTTAATATTCTATTACTCTTCCTCAAGCGAATCGTGGAACTTTTCGCAACTCAAAGTTTGGACCGTAAGAATTCAAACTGAGGACGAGGTATACCTTTGTAAAGATGTCAGCAAGCTTTTGGTTCGTAGGAACATGAGAAACTTTGAACTTGCCAGAAGACACCATTTCACGCACAAAATGATAATCAATATCAATGTGCTTGGCTCTCCTATGCGAAACCGGATTCTGAGCAAGAAAGAGAGCACTATTATTATCACATGGAAAAATAGGTGGCACACGTGAAGAGACGCGCAAATTCCAAAGTAAATTATCAACCAAGCTAGTTCCGCAGCAGTATTGGTCATAGCCCAGTATTCTGATTCTGAACTTTAACGAGAGACCGTAAGAATTCAAACTTGAACGAGAGACCGTAGGTTGCCTCTTAGCACTCCATGAAACCAGGTTACCACCAATAAAAATGGCATAACCATAAGTAGACTTGCATGTCTCAATACAACGAGCCCAATCAGCATCAGAATAACCCAAAACTGGTAAATCATACAAATTCTTTCAAAATTGAATACCATAGTGCATAGTGCCATAGACATAGCGCAGAATTCGAGTAACAGCCTGGTAATGGTCATCAGTATGAACCTACATATACTGACTGACCATGTTCACATCATAAGAAATGTCGGGATGCGTAATGGACAAATACTGTAGTGAACCTACCAAAGAGTGATAAAGTGTTGCATTTCCGAATGGCTTACCAGAAGAGCTTGAAAGCTGCCAAAATGCTACAAAAGGAATAGCAACAGGTGTCGAATCTTGCATTTCGGAACACAACAAAATATCCTTGGCATATCTGGCCTATCCAAGGAATAAGCCATCGGAAGTACGAACAATCTCCAATCCTAAGAAATGTTGTAAAGTGCCAAGATCGGTAATCTTAAATTCTTGATTAACCCAATCAATAAACTTCCGAATGAGATGACCCTCATTCCCAGTGAGAATAATATCATCAACGTAAACCAACAAATAAAGTAAAGAGGCCCCTTGTGAAAACATAAATAGGGAGGTATCTGCAGAGTAGCACACAAAACTCGAGCCAACCAAAAAATAACTGAAACGTTGAAAGCAAGAAGGAGGAGCTTGTTTCTAACTACAAATGGCCTTGCGCAAATAACATACATAATCATGACACATCGGGTCTTTGTAAACAGTAGGTTGCTGCATATAAACCAGGGAATCAAGAACACCATTTAAAAATGCATTCTTGATATCAAGCTGTCGTAAATGCCAATTACGAGTGACAACAAGAAATAAAACAGTACGAACTGTAGATGTCTTTACCATAGGACTAAATGTATGATCATAATAAAAAACTAGCTAATTGTGAAAAATATTGAGTAACTAAACTGGCCTTGTGCCGATCAAGTGAACCAACAAACTTGTACTTTAAGCGATAAGCCCATTTGGAGCCAACAACATTTACATTAGGAGGACGCGGAACTAACTCCCACGTCTGTTGAGTGCCAAGAGCAGCCATCTCTGAGTCTATAGCAACAACCCATTCTGGATTCATGACTGCTAAACAATGACTAAGAGGCTTGGTCTTTGCAAATAAAACACTCAATAAACAAGTAATATCATGATCAGAAAAATCATTGTGCCATAAAGAACCAGTGCTCGAACGAGTTGCCATCAGATATCTGGAAGAAGGACCCAAAGTCGGAGATGACTCGGATCCCGAGGTGAGCACGAAACCCAAGAAATTGGGTGACATTGAACAAGGCGGCACTGGAGAAATTGGACTAGCAGGACCTGTCGAATGTGCTAGAGGCATCGGGGCTTGTGGTGCATGTGGTCGACGCGCGGCCAGTATGGTCGGTGCATGAGGTTGAAGCGTGACTGTGGTGGCTGGCGCATGGATTTGCGATGTCTGCATCGTCATATTTGCTAGTAGCGTTGGATGTTGTCGATCATGCTGCTAGTCACCCTGTGGCAGACAAACACACTTTTCTGAAAAAACCCTGAGCTTCCTATGAAATCCGAAATTTAAATCTTCCAAAATAATGAATGGTACTAAAGGAGCAGATGTCTCAAACACCTCCGATAGAACTGACAAAGGCTCTAAAAAGGCTGAAACATCCAGTGATGATGTATCTCTAACTGTACCAGTACAGGTAGCCAGAAAAAATGACTCATCAAACCGAGCATGGCGAGTGATGTACGCTTGTAAGAGGATCAAGACATCGATAACCCTTGTACTGTGAACTGCAACCTAAAAATATACAAGTTATACTCTGAGGAGCCAGTTAATGCACAACATATGACCTCAATTAAGGGAAAATTTGACAACCAAATGGATGAAAATTGGAGTAGTCAGGCTTAGTACAAAAAATAATGGAGAGGGGAGACTGGCCAGATAAAAACAGAGTTGGCATTCTATTAATAATGTAGACTGCAGTAGAAAAAATATCATACCAAAATGTATGATGAAGGCCAGAATGATAGAGCATCGATAAACATGTCTTAGTAATATGACGATGCTTTTTCTCTGCATGACCATTTTGCGCAGGAGTGTAAGGACATGAAAGTTGATGATGAATTCCCTTAGTCGCAAAATGAGTTTGCATTCGATGATTCACAAACTTAGTTCCACTATCACTCTGACAAACTTTAATAGTGGCAGAGAACTGATTCTCAACAAGTGCTTCGAATTGCATATAAGCCTCTACAAAATCAGACTTGTGCCATTGAGGATATAACCAAGTAAACCGAGAGTGATCATCAATAAAAATGACATAATAAAGGTACCCGGCACGAGAGACAACATGCGAGGGTCCCCAGAGGTCACACTAAACTAAATCAAGTATGCGTGGTGTACGTTTTAAATTATCACAAAAATAAAGACGCTTTCCTTTAGCCATCTCACAAGAAGTACATAAATGAGGCTTGTGCAGCAAACTAGTAACTGAAAAACATCCAGAATTTCTTAAAAATGTAATGATGTTGTAAGGCACATGACCCAATCTACTATGCCAAAGTTCAAAAGATGTTTTAGAGGCACTTGATGCAACAAAAGCAGAGAAATCAGCACCACCATAATCCAAAACATATAGGCCACTATCAAGATGACATTTTCCTATAACATCTCTAAACTTATTCGAAATAGTGAAGGAAGAATAAAATAAATAAATAACAACATTCATATCCCGAGTCAATTTTCTAATAGGTAACAAATTTTTAGTAATTTGCGGAAACACCAAAACATTAGACAAAGATAATGAATCAGAGACCCGAGAATGAACAACATGGGTAATGTCAAGAGAAGAACCATTACCAACAAATACATGACGGTTATCAGAATAAGGAGTCACGCATTGAAGAACGGACTGAGAAGAAGTCACGTGGTTGGTCGTGCCAGAATCAGCTATCCAACGAATATGCGGTGAAGTGGCAGGAGAAGAAACCCGAGAAACCAAATGAGGGCATGTGGAGGCAAAGTGACCAAATTTCTTGCACCACTGACACTGCAACTGGTACCATTCATCTTATAATTTGGGACAAGAATAAGCAACATGACCCGAGGAGTAACACCATTGACACTCTAGGAGAACAAAAGAATTCATTTTTTTATTTTTTTTGAACTGCCGCGCTACAGTACCGTGAACAGTACCGCTACAGTACGGTGAACAGTGCGCTTGAAACAATGTCGTGAACAGTGAAATTTTTATTTTTTTGGAAAGGGTAGAGAAGATTTTTGAAAAGTTTGGTAAGAGAGATAAAAGTTAGGAGTATTTAGTGAAATCTGATTGATCGGAAAAGGAGGGGAGAAGACACAAAAATTTTATAAAAGCCAGAGAATATTTAGAGAGACCTGACTGATATACCATGATAGAATGTAAAACCCACAAATAATTGTGGTTGTGTGTATTCATATATATATAGTGCATACAAATAGTATACAAGACAGAATCAGATATGGAAAATGATATATACAAAAATAATTAGAAAGAGTATTCTTTTTTTAAACTTGATTCTAATTAATCTACAATTCTATTACTTTTGACTTTTTCTAAATAATGGGCCACAAATAAGTTATTCGGTCTAACCCAAAATCAAGTTTAAGACCGTCTATTTCACACAAATCTAGGATTTGAATTGAAGTTTAGATTCACATTGAATTAATTTTAAGTGAAAGTTATTAAGACGTGTTATTTAGGTTCCATTTCAATTTAATTTGATACAATTTATAATTTATGTTCCACTTAATTGTAAAAAATTGTATGATAATAATAAATATATATATTTTTATCATAAATCATGCAATGACACGATGTTACAATCAAATCTTTAAAACTTGATATTTTCCATATTCTATAGAATCCGTATGCATACAATGGTGATAACGATAATATTATTTTGCTAAATTGGTATTTATTAATATTTTTATTAAATATTAATTAAATTAAATTTAAAAAATATATATATATTTATTATATAATAATATTCAAATTTACGTTGGTACTCAAAGCACGAGTGTTATTTTAAAATGTACTCCTTCAACGGGATAGCTTAAGAATAAACATACGGCGTCGGTACCGCCTTCAACGGGATAGCTTTTCTGAGAGTAATCCCCATTCTCTCCCCCATGTCCATCTCCTCCGGCTGGGCCCCATCAGGTAGGGCCCAATCAAACAAGTGTAGAATGGATCCTAGCACCATGGGCAGCACACGGGCAGCGAGAGGAACCGCCGGGCACATCCGCCGGCCGGAGCCGAACGGCAGGTACTCGAAATGGTGGCCCTTAAAGTCCATCGCATCTGGGCCCAGGAACCTCTCGGGGCTGAACTCTAATGGCCTTTCCCACACTTCTGGGTCCCTTCCAATGGCCCAAACGTTGACCAGAATTTGGGTTTCTCTGGGGATATGGTAGCCCAACATGTTGCAGGTTTCCATGGCCATGTGGGGGACGAGAAATGGAAGCGGAGGATGTAACCTTAGTGTCTCTTTTACTACAGCTTTTAGATATGGAAGATTTTCCAGGTCGTGCTCTTCCAGCGCCTTCCCAGGGGAAATCACGCTTCTCAATTCAGATTGGACTTTCTTCATGATCTTTGGACTGTGGAGAAGCTCCACCATGGCCCACTCCAGTGTACTGGTGGTAGTGTCTGTCCCGGCCGTGAACATTTCCTGAAAACAAACTGATTAGGCGTTGTTCCTTAATCTGCATTTCAATTTAGCTCACTAATTGGAATTTGATAAATTCATGTAATTTAGGGATGACAAATGGGCGGACGGATCAAATACGAGTTGGGTAAAATGGGTAATTAAAAAATATGGGTATAACCCATTTTGATCCATTTTATGATGAGTAAAAATGGGCCGGGTCAAAACGGGTCGAGTTGAAACCTGCTCAACCCGCGGGTTGAAAGTCATTCAACTCACGGGTCAAAATGGGTAAGTCTGTGGGTTTCAACCCATATGAATTTATGTATCAACTCATATGGGTAAAACCCATGTATGGATTTATATACTAACTCATATGGGTAAACTCGCAGGTTTTAACCCATATATTGACTCATATGGGTTTATATACCAACTCATATGGGTAAACTCGCGGATTTAAATCCATATGGGTAAACCTGCAGTCAACCCACAAATCCAACCCGTTCAACCCATATTTTTCAACTACCCATTTGATCTATTATCCATTTAACTCATTACCCATTTTACCCACACTCATACGGGTTTAAAATTAGATAACTTGCTTGACCCGCAGGTTATGCATCTATTTTGGCAACCCTAGTAATTTAGTTATATTATTATTATTTTATATTACATCTATTTTATTTTAGTTAATTTTATTTCAGTTCAGTATAAATTAGATTAATTTAATAAAAGCCTACCAATCTCTAAATTAATGAGAGAAAATCGAACTAAAGATCTATAAAATTTAGAGATAAAAGTAAATTATAAAATATTAACATACGAATGAAATTCAATAAATTTTAAATTAATGACAAGAGAGTTGCAACATATGAATCACGTAGGCACAAATTTTCTTGAATTTAACTAAACTCTTCACTTCAGTACAGTTCAATTTTGTTTTGATTTAATAAACAATAATTTAATATGAGTCTTTTAATATTATTATTATTTATTAGTTTTATTTTAGTTAGTTTTAATTGAATAGAAAATAACTTAATTTGGATATATTACTACTTTGTTTACTTTTAATTCAACATAGTTTGATAGGCAAATAATAAAGTATAAGAGATTTTAATGAGAAGGAGTAAGTAATGGAAATATGATAAATAAAATGTAGATACTGTATGATTTGTTGGTAGAGATAAATGGCGGCTAATTAAGTGAGAATAAAAAAGTGCCACACTAATTACATCGTTAAAATTGAAAGCGGGTCAGGAAACTACTCTTATACCACTATAAATCGATTAATTATTTTTTACACTATGTTTGACCGTAAATATCTCCAATCATTCATAATAATACTTAAAAATTAATTTTTAAAAAAATACTCCATCCGTCCTACTTTAAATTTATTAATTGTTTTTTACACAAACTTTAAAATAAATATACGTGGCATGGTGACAAGAGTGGACCTATATAAATTAAATGAAAGGAAGAATTATGGTTACATATTTATGGTTAAAAGTAGAAAGTTTAGAATTAGCAAGCTCATTGCGGGACGTCCCAAAATGAAAAATAAAAAGTTTAAAGTGGGACGGAGAGAATAGTGTTAAAATGAATCTAACAATATCTTACATATTTTTTTTTACGTATAGATTAATTTATATTTATGTTTCGCTCTCAAGCAATAAGCTATAGAAAGTTGGGAGGAAAGTATAATTCATGCATGGTGATAAAGTTGAATCAAGCAAAAGAAGTGAAGGTGATGAATGCTTACAAAGACGATAACATTGATAGTTCTGGAAGAGAAAACGAGAGGGCCTTCAACATTGTCACCGCGGTACCGCAACAAAACATCCAAGTAATCTCTTCTTCCTCCTTCTGCACCATCCCAGCTCTGCAACCGTTCTTTCAAATACCACCCAGCGATGTCGAAAGCTTTCTCCACGTGAAACTGCGTCTTCTTCCTCAACCCTTGAAGATCAAACCATCTTAGCGCCGGCACAAAATCAGCAACATTCGGCTTTCCGGCGAACTCCATCACTTTCCCGGCATGGTAGAAGAACTCGGCCCCGCGTTCAGAACTGGGGTCCAAAAGATCCTTCGAAAACATGAGGTTTCCGATCAGATTAAACGACATCAGGAAAAAGAACCGCCCCACATCCACCTCGCGAGGACCGGAACCGCCCGCTTCTCCGATGAACTTCACCATCTGATGGACGCATTTAGCGCGGACGGCGGCGGTTGCATCCAGCCGGTTGGTGACGAAGAACTCTGTGGTGCATAGCCGCCGCAGCATGCGCCAGTGGGGGCCGTACTGGGCGGTTATGAGGGATCCCTCGTTCCCGAAATCGCCTTTGATAGCCTCGTAGATTTTCCGACCGGCGAGACTGACGTCGTGCTTTTTGAACATCTCCCTCGCCGCGGTGCTGGAAGAGATCACGACGGTGCACATGGAGCCGAGCCACAGGGTCATTATCGGGCCGTGCTTGGATGACAACTTAGCGAGTGACTCGTTAGCGGACCATCCCAGCTGAAATATGTTTCCGACCACCGGCCACGGCTTCGGCCCCGGCGGCAGCGGCGGCGATCTTGTCTTTATGAACAGGCCGTGCCGGCGCCGGCGACCACTGATAATAACTGCCGATGCAATCAGTACCGCAAAACTCGCGGCTAAGACAAGTATATCCATTGTTTAGATGAATTTCTGCTTTTCAGTTTCCACAACGATCGAGCTCTTTTTATAGTATGGTCTCTGTAGGATGAACGGCTGATAGAAATTAATACTCCCTTTCAATGCCGTCTCCGACAATTTGAAGGCCCGGTGCAACATAAATAATGAGATCCCTAAATATATTAATATAAAATTATTAAAATTTGGGTTAATCGATAATTGATTTATTTTATTCGATTTATTTGATTTTTCCCTAAAAAATCCAAAATCGAAACTGACCTGAATAATACAAATAACTCGAATTATCCTAACCAAATTTAAAATTCGGTTTCGGTTTGAATGAGTAATCGAATAATTTGAACGTTTGGACATTGTTTGTTGTTGCCCAGACCAAAAACCCATAAGCAGGTAAATTTTTTAACTTAAAAATGGTCCTTTGAAGGCCCATTTTTTCGATGTCATATTCTTAATCTTAAATGACCTCAATTTGGGCTTGCTGACCATTGAATGAAAGAGTTGAGTGATACCTATTTATAAGTAATTTCTTCCTAATAGTTTCTAAAACTATCGATGTGGGACAAATAACAAATGCACTTCCCTCTTACTTCCTTCCAATATTTCTACCAAAAATATTGGGGACCCCAAGGGACCCTGTTCTAAAGAGCCACTTGTACACCGTCATAGCCGGCCCTGGTACAATGATGATGGAGTGAATTGGATAATAGGTACTCATTTTATCGAAAAGTATTGTCTGAAATATCTATTTTGATTATCCATTTAAATACTTCAGTTAAAAATTATATTTAGAGATTGACGGATCATAACAATTTTTAATAAGTTTTTAATCTACATGTTTAGCTGCAATTTGCAAGTTTGAACAATTATTTATCCACCTCATATTATTTTTTGTATAATTGATGACAACGCTACATGTACAACCTTCTTTACTTGCGAACAAAAAAAGAACAAATGATAATGTTATCCATGAATAACACGAAAGCCTTAGAAACCATGGCCAGGTGTCCGTAAAATATGAAATTGCAGCTGAATAAGCAATCTTAAGATTATTTTAAAATAAATTGTATTTATGCCCCAATTTCTTGTTTGGTGCATATATACTTCTCAGTTTTTTGAAAGTATACATCTATCTCAATTCATTGTTTAGTGCACATATACCCTTAAGTTTTTCATTGGCAGTATCCAACTATAGGGGTATATGTACACTTTTAAAAAAACATGAGGAGATATATGTGCATTTTCGAAAAACATGGAGGTATGTGTTCATTTTAAAAAAAATTGAAAGTATATGTGCAATAAACACGTAATTGGGGGCATAAATGCACTTTACCTATTATTTTATTACAGGCTTTCTAATTTTTATCATTGAAAAGGAAGACAATATGTGAAGGGTGATCTCAAATAAAAAATATTACTAACAGTACTAATTTTCCACACTTGTCAAATTCTAATTAGTCTTTCATCCCCACAAAGAGTATCCTTCCACCACAAATTATATTGTATTACAAGATAAGGTAATTATGGTATCGTCCCTTCGGGGACAACCGATAAAATTGGAACGATAGATAGAAGGTAAGTATGGTATCACTGGAGTCATGTTTGAGTGAAATACATTCTTAAAATAACTTTCTAACACAACTCTTTCAACAGTGGATGATAGATAACTACCCAATACTACCTCTATTTCGTTGGATGTGGAACCATAGACTTAAATGTTTGGATTTAGGTGAATGAAATTGGTATATGAAATTGAATTTAGAAAGAGAAAAGTAAAATGAGTGGATGGAATTGAAGGAATCTTGCTATAAAAAGAAAATGTGTCAAATTCACAAAAACAACCTTAAAAGGTAAGTGTGTCACATCCAATGAAACAGAGGGAGTACTACGATTAATTAGCAAGGATATATAAAATATGTAACATAAAAAATCTATTGTACATGCAGTAAGTACATTACCCTAGGATACCGTATCCGAATTATACGCCCACATAAAATTTTGGGTGTTTACATTTATAATTCTGACTTTAGGTGTTTACATTTATAATTCTGACTTTAGGTTGAAAGTGCCAATATAATCTTGCAATCTCAGAAATTATCAATTTAACCCTAAATAATTATCGTATGTGTCAATCTAACCATAACTTTTAAAATATTTGTGCCGATATTCCCAAAATCACTATTTTCGGTATTGACCATCTAAATTCTGGCAATCAGAAAAAAGTACAATGAATAAAATAACCTTACTTATGAGCTAAAAATTTTATCCCGCATATACCCCTCAACCTATCTTTCTTTATTCAAATGCTTCCTCCACTGATGTGTTTCGCCGACGTGCTTCTCCTCCGCCGCCAGTGTGTTCCGCCGCCACCGCCAGCGTGCTTTGCCACCACCGCTGTGCAAGGTAGTCACCGCCGTTCCCTCAACCTCTTACTTTTACTCCTCGGCGTTACTACCACAGATTCAAATCCAACCAGCACAACATTAGAACTAGTAACAATGGCATCGGAGGAGCAGTGTATGGTGAATGCAAGAAGAAGAGAGTGAGAGGACAGATTTACCGGTGCACAATATGTAGCTACCACCTGCAAGTGTTCCGCCGCCGTGCTTCACTCCGTCGCCGTGCTCCGCCTCAGCCAGATTTACCGCCGCCTCCACCACATCCCCTCTCTTCGCCACCCTGCTCCTCTCCGAGACCACCACCCCCTAT
>JAULKJ010000003.1:7607499-7617689 GCA_032355405.1 Rubia balearica
TCTCCGCTTTCAACATCTCTGTCACCACCGAGGATTCAGCATTCGACATCTCCGCACCGACATGGCTTCTTCCACCTAGAGGAACTGGCCAAAGTAGCAGAACGAAGAAGTGGCAGAACGGAGAAGGTGCAAATAATAAGTGAAAAGAACCAGAACTAGCTTCTTCTTCCACCACCACCACATTGGGGCTAAAGGTCTTCGAGATTCACCCGGGGAAGGGGAAAGCATAATGGGAATTTTCTTTTTAATTTTTTTTAAATTCATGGGTAAAATTGTTATTTACTACAAAATTGGCCAATTCTGGCGTTAACAATTGGAGTCAATGCCTCATATGGTTATTAACACATACTTCATAAAATAAGAATTATTTTAACACTTTCTGATTTTACATGGCGATATTAGCACTTTTAAATTAAAGTCAAAGTTATTTTGACACTTTACTCTAAAAGAATTTAATGATTGACTTGGTCTGATTTAACTTTAAAAAAGTCAAATTTTAAAAAACTATTCCGGAATTAATACTATTAAAATTGTCATTTTTACTTTATCCAAATTGTATGTACATAGTATAAAGTCAACATAATCAACATAATTAATGTGCGTTCATTGTATAAAGTAAATATAATTATTATTGATTTATTATTATAAAAGTTTCGTTTGACATTATCATATTAGAAAAATTATATTCCATGTAGAGTCCGTAAATTGTAAATTTAAAAAAATAATTTTTAAGTTGCATTAATCGGATCATAAACACTACTTCATGTTGCATTATAAATTTTTAATATTGCAACTAAAATATTTTAGCTTTTTATAATTCTAATTCAATCTCATCTTTTCATATGTCGATCGGTGTTTCCCAAAACCTGTATACAATCATTTTTTTATTAAAAACTTTAAAAGACATTACCCTCATCAACAGATTCATTATCTTAATTTCCCATTCATTTTATAAAGGTATTTTTTTTATCATTTTTAATATTTTCACTTTTTTCTTTCTAATTCACTGGAATATTTTTTTTATATTCACGTCTACTCCCTCTCTACTCTTCAAATATTTCACTCAGTGGCGGAACTGGGGGCAAACCGCGGCGGCCGCCCTCCCCCAACCTCCGGTAACTAGGGGTAATATACAGCCCCGCCCCGCCTCTCCTCAAATTTCTTTCTAGTTCCGCCGCTGATTTCACTACCCCCGCTTCCTCTAAATTAAACTTCACTTTTTTTCCCTCTCTTACTAAACGTACCTCACTGTTCAAACTCCACCCACTACTAACTTACAATTGCAGACATAACGCACATTTTTGGATATACACTTGATAAATTCCCATATCCAAATAAATTAATTCTTCATCCAATAAAAGAAATATCTCTTTAAATTCTATCAGCAAATTCCACATAGATTAACGTAATTCGATACCGTACACACAATCTCATAGCTTACAAATATAAATACGGTCGATAATATATCGATTGAACAACATATGTACTAAATAGCTATGGAGGAGAAGCAGCATAGATTATTTGCAGTATTTGCAGTCGTTCTGCTTGCATCTTACTACGTTGGTGAATCGATTGATGTTTCACACGACGGTCGAGCCCTGAAGATCAATGGACAACGAAAACTCATCATCTCAGGATCCATCCACTACCCTCGTAGTACTGAAGATGTACGTAAAAATGATGTGTATTTGTTCTTCAATTCTTAAACTCTCCTAGTATTATTTTTACATTTTATTCGGGTTATTTTCCTACCATTTTGAGGTTTGTTTATGTGCAGATGTGGCCATCGCTTATTCGAAAAGCAAAGGAAGGTGGATTGAATACAATTGAAACATACGCTTTCTGGGATGCTCATGAGCCCGTTAGGCGCCAGTATGATTTTACAGGGAATTTGGACCTTGTGAAGTTCCTAAAAACCATACAAAGTGAAGGACTTTATGCCATTTTAAGAATTGGACCCTACGTTTGTGCAGAGTGGAACTATGGGTACGTAATAATTAATTAATGACTAAATTATCTAAATAGACTTTAATCGACTCCGAAATGAAGTTTTAATCCCTGCAAAAAAAAATTATTTAGAAACGTTGCCTAGCATTATAGAAACGTTTTTCTTGATCTAACATTTACTTGGTAAAAAATTTATGGCAAAATTCAATTTTGCAGGGGCTATTTCATCATTTTCCAATTTTCTTTTTTTCTTTCCTCCCAGTGAACGGTAACTTATTCTTTTTAACTGAAACGAATCTAATTAACTTGTGTTGATTCAGGGGATTTCCTGTATGGTTGCACAATCTGAATAAGGATATATCTTTTAGGACAACAAATCAGATATACATGGTATTGGTACCTAAACGCTAACCCTTATGCATTTATTAGCTGTGCACATATGTTGTGCCTTTTATCTTAAGTTAATTGATTATGATTTCAGGATGAAATGAAGACTTTTACGACCAAAATTGTCAATATGATGAAGGAGGAGAAGCTATTAGCTCGGGACGGTGGCCCTATAATCCTCGCACAGGTGATAATCAAAATTTTGATTCTAATTTTAAGAATCAGGTGATTCTTAAAATTCGAACATTATAAATGCATTAAGTTAGAGTTCAACGCATAAGGTATATCAACTGATTTTACGGTAGAATCGTCTGACTTTAATACTGATGCACATACAGATCGAGAACGAATTCGGAAATGTAGAGCGCCAGTTCGGAGGAGATGCAAAAAACTATATCCAACAGTGTGCAAGCTTTGCAGATGGTCTGCAAATCGGGGTTCCCTGGATTATGTGTCAACAATCGGATGCTCCAGATCCTATGGTAATTAAGTTTCATTTATGTCAATTTAATAATTTTGATCTAAACTGGAGTTTCTTGAAACCCAGTTCTAACATTTGTACAACTTGCAATTTGGTTTTTGGTTTCAGATCAATACATGCAATGGCTACTATTGTGACCAATTCTCCCCTAAAAATAACCACACCCCTAAATTTTGGACCGAAAATTGGTCTGGCTGGTAAGATGAACATTTTTTTTATTTAGACGAACATAGTATAGGGTATAATACTACTCTCTGTCCCAATTCAAGGTGCAATTTAACTACTCCCTCCGTCCCTTTTTTAGTATCTTACTTCCACTTTTGTCACTATTCAATGATGATTTTAATATCTTAAATTATGTTTGAAAATAAATTATAAAAATTAAATATTCTAAAAATATGTGTTACTATGAATATAGCAGTATCTCATGTGATAATTTTCACATTTATAAATTTATATATTTTTACAATACAAACAACATCAACTTTATTGATGAATGGTGATGTAAGACACTAAAAACGGTACGGAGGGAGTAACTGAATTAAATAACTCCAAAATTAAGATAAATAGAACCAATTTAAAATGTTGAAAGAGTCATTTTAACTGAATTGAACTTTAAAGTTTAAAAAAAAGGAGCTAAAGATGGTCTTTAGTTTATCTGATCTGATTAGAATTGAACTAAAATAAGTGTGTTGAATAATAGTAATGTAGGAGTAAATTAATTTAACATTCTCACTTGAATTGAAGTTGAGTGAAAATTGTGGGTCTTTAGGGAAAAAACAAAGGGTGATATTAAAAAATAATACTGTAGTAGGACTTAATTTTGTTATTTATGGAAAGATGCGGGTTGAGAGTGAGCAATGAGCAGGCCATGATTAGGCGCTGTGCTTGGAGTACCAGATCAGAGAAGAGTCAAAGTTGGGTAACGGGTGGAAACAATAATATTAATGGTTACGACATGCCGCCGGATTTTGTCACTCTTCTTGCCCAATCCTAAGTTGGTCGCTTCTACATCAACGTTGACTATTTCAAATAGAATATTTCCATCTGTTAAGTTGTAGTAATAAAAAAAGCCATCTTCGGTTTTGGTTAAGCGGTTTTTGGAACAAAGAGCCATAGATTAATTCAACGAGAATGGTGAATTTTATAGCAAATTTCTGATAGAGACTAGCCTTTATTGTAGGACATTAGCCAGATGGTCAATGAAGGCTAAATTGTGCCAGTTAATACGAGAAGTTTTCATATTAGACCGACTAACTGTTAACTCGATCATGAAAAATCACCTTTAGAGTCAAATTATAATTATTTATATATTATAGTACATTTGTAAAAAGAAAAGAAAATGCCAGGTATCAGGCACCAATTATTTGAATACATGCCATCATTAATTTGTTTTTAATTGGCCCACTTGTATAATAATTTTTCACAAGGATTTATGGATCAATTGGTTAGTGTTTAACTATTTTTAGTAAGCATCGAAATTTCAAACAAACCAATCAAATCTTAATTAACGTACATGTGGCACAATACTAATAAGACTTATGTTAGGATGATCCCTAAACCCTAAAAAAATGGATGAAAAATACTGATTAATGACCATTTGTCAATTAGTTTCTTGTTCTTGAAGGCGACTTCCGAGTGCCGGAGTCTAGCATGTTCATGTACGCAGAGTAACAAATTCGGACTTACGTGATACCTAATATTCGAGGCTCATAAATTTTACTAAAGCGTGGAGTATGGTGCAGGTATTTTTCATCTTAGGTCCACTGACCAATCATATTTTTCTATAAATTGATTGCTTTGCGTAAATTTTTTATAAAATTTTTATCTTAGGTTCACTGACGGACTCTTGGGTGGAATATATAAATTGATTGCTTTACGTTAGAATATTCAATTTGGTGGTATCAAATTGCTTTGGTTGAGAGGATAAGAAAGAGCCCACACTCCATTCCCATCATCCTGTCCTCTTCATTTCACTTACAGTATTAAATGTACCAATTTAGCATGGTGTGTCAGATTAAGATACCACGAGCTGGAGAATCAAATTTAAGCACGGAAGACAAATTACAGGATAAATGCCGCCGGTGTTTGATTTATTCTATTGCATCCGAGAGTGCCTATTTTTACAATAACTTCTCATCTAACTATCACGTGCCCATGAGTTTTCTCAAGTGTAGCTGTAACAAAGTCATCTAACACACACATGTGCCTATTTATATTCTCACTACTATAACCGGACACTCGAGTATAAGTTTACATGTCATCTAAGCGGGCGGCCTATTCATTTCCTCGCTAATCTAAGCGGACACATAAGTATAAGTTTACATATTTTGGTTCATCATGAATATATCTGTACTTTTCAAAAACTCAGAATTATTTTTACATTTTTCAAGGGACTGTGATATAAAAGACTTTATTAATCACATCAATGACACATCTCATCAATGACGGGGAATAAACCAAAATCTATCAGGAATAATATTTTATTTCTTAATACTTCTCATCAAATTGGAGCGTGCAACAATAATGCAACATGAGGTATAGCATAGGAATTTGAAAAGTAGAAGAAATTAATTAAGTGATAAAGTGGAGTGGTTTTGAAATGCAAGGTAGAGTTTATAAAAATCACGTAAAATACAAAGAAATACAGATGCATTGAACCTCCTGATGCAGCTTCCCAGTTGGTTCTCATCCATCTCTACGTACTCCACCTACCGCCAACGCCACATAAACATGTCAAATGATGAAGTATTTATGAATCTAGTCGAGCTTGAGTGATGATGTGTTTTCCAAGTTTGGAAATTTTAATGTTTGTGATCTGATAAGCTCAAAAATCAAGGTTAAATTTGAGCAAGATTGGTTTGTTGAACTCGCTATCCACCAACTCGAGTCAATTCAGGTGGTTGAATTCGGAAGGTTCGATATAAAATCCTTTTCTTTTACAAATATATAAAATATACAATTACACAATGCTTGAACTCGTTTAATAATCGAGTCAGCGTAATCTCGGTTATATTCGTCTAAGTCGAGTGGCAATCGAGCTTTAACTTTTGACGAGTTGCTTGTAAACAAGTTGATTTAGTTACACCACTAATTAATTCTAAGATCGTAAATTTCTTATTACATGTATTTTGTGCTTCCCATAACACTAATATGGTATCACAACCCAAAATTAATCCTGTGATCTCTTCTAATCCACGTTTGCTTGAAGATTAATACTAATGCACGTGAGGGGCATGTCAGTGTCCCACGCTACATTGGTGTTTGTCAGAGTTATGATTTAATATATATATATATATATATATAAGACCATGGATCACTCATACATAGTATCAATTGGTCTTATGATAGGAGCCGTGATCTAATAATAATGTATTTTACTTTATTAAAACTTACTTTAAAACAAAGCTCTAGCTGTAGGATCCAAATCTTGTGACATTTTTGTTATTCAAATAAAAAAAAAAGTGTCATATTTGAGCAGGAAAGAGACGCTCAAACAACTTAGCGTACTAAAATAGTGATAATGGCGAAATTGCATTAGGTGGAGAGTTTGGTGCAACCACTAGTTCACCATCATAGTTTCCAATTATAGCCGCCAAAGTTCTATTTTTGTCACGACCTACGTTTTATGTGTACTATTAATCTTAAATTTTCTAAATGCCTGTATTAATGACAATTCAGTTGGGTAGAAGATTTGTTATCCCGGCCACTATTTTACGAATTCCTACATTTCATGTTAGGGGTGTTTAGATTTTATTTATTTAATGAAACGTTGTTTATCTCAAGATGACTTTATAAGGAAATAATAATTTGACAAGGAAATAAGAAATCCTTTCGGAAAGGTTATAAATGGTAGTTACCTTATAGAATTAGTTATAAATGGTGGTAATTTTCTTATAGACTTAGAATCTCATTAGTCTTTGGTCTGTTATACCACTATATATTGTAACCATCATCATTGATGAGGTGTGTCATTGATGTGATATCAATGCACCAGCATTATATTTTATCAGACTCCTTACTAAAGTAAAATAAAAGAGGACTTTTTGTGTTAGATCGACTAACAAAACTTTGTAAAAATTATATTTTAATATAAAGTAACCAGGTACAGATGTTGAAGTGAAATAGTGTCAATTAAAATAGGAAAGCAGCCCAAATTTTGAGTCCAGAGAGAAGAAAAAAATGAGTGTGACATTTTTTAATAATGGGCTGGTGGGAGCAGCAAGGGTAAAATAGACTTTCGCCGTCAAAGAGCAGTTTAACGGTTGCTAAACGCTCTCATTGGGTATACGGTGAGTTGAGTTGTAGGAAGCTCTTCAGTTGTAATTTTTTCAATTCCAATACATTTCCCTCCCTTCTCAATTCATTCGGCATGGCAATTGTTGAAAATCTCTGTATGGCAAAGCGATTGATGGGTGATTTTCGCAAAAAATAAGTTAACATTCCACTAATAACCATACATTCCTTTTGTACATCGCTACCATTTTTACCAACATTATGTTCACTAAACTTTTATTTGTCAGGTTCCTTAAAGTTTTGTTCTGTCTGATTCGATTTACTAATTTTGGTCCAGTCCAGGTCAATCACATTTAGATCCGTTCAATTCAATTTCGTATTATTTATATGTATTTTTTGAAAAATAAATGTATCTCAGCAAAAAATATATATTTTTTCACCAGAATTATCTCAATCCAATAAAAAAGAAGTTAAATTTAGAAAGAAGAAATAGATAAAAATAAGGTTAACCGACGAGTACTTGCATACACGGGTGAGTAAGGTGAGGGTGACAATTATCTAAAAATAAAGAGAACATTTTAGTTGATTGTTGATTAAGTGAAGTAACCAATATATTGGGTGTTAAATGATAACCAATTATAGAGTCCCAACACATACCAATATACTTGGCCGTCAGTTACCAGTCGTTGAGCCACGTATAGCCTTAACTCAGTTTTCATTTTTTATTCTTCACAAAATTAATTATATTTGGACATTTCTGTATTTCACCGCATTTGGGATACTGAGGCACACGTTCTCAGGAGTTTTTTGAACTGAACTGAACTGATTTGAATTGAAATAAACGCAAATAAGGCATGAAAAATAGGGCGTGAGTATATTAGAGTGGAAGTCTAAATTAAAAAAAACTTGGTATTATCAAACTCTAGAGTCCATGAGTGCTATTTAGGATAAGAAATGAGTTTTGGTGTATGATTTTGAGCAAATTATAAGTATATTACGAAAACGTGTAACTATGCATACTACTCCCTCTGTTCAAATTAGAATGGATATGACACAAATACTAATAAAATGCTAAATGAATGGATGAGAGTGAAGTAAACGTAGATAAAATAAAATGAAAGGCTGGCAAAAAGATAAAGCGTGTCAAACTAAAAAAACAACTCAATGTAGCCCAATATAAAGTGAAGGGAGGGGTGCAGGCACATAGTGATGCCGTGGCCTTGCAGTTCTTGATTTGAAGTCTATATTTAATAATTAACTATTATTCATCATGTCCAATTATTGATTATATTATTGTTGAATTATTGATGCCTGCCCAAAAATGGATATGTCTTGTTTTCCATGTTACCCCCAAAACCTGAAAACATTACACACATCAGTTTGAGATTATATTATAATCTTTCATCTTAATCTCCTTTCAATTTCACTTTAATTTTTTATTAATATTTACTCACTTATAATTCAGTTTCAAAAACCGTGAATAGAATGTTGCCATCACGGGCTGCTAGTTTTGTCTTGGTTGGGTGCTTTCCATGTTCGTGTGAAATTACTAACTTAAACCACATATTGAATGATTATCATCCACCCAATGGTGGACACTAGCCATTTATATTCACAACACCACTAGATATTCTATCACCCCTTGTGCATTTACATTTATTGTTCTTCCAACAAAAAAAAACACAATTTCTTTTTTCGATACGTCGCAATAAAATGACATACTTTGACAATTATCCAAAATAGGCATGTAGTTAAATTTCCATAACATCCTCTTCAATTTTAACAACTTCTATACAGCTTTTCCAAAATATCTCTGATTTTCCACAATTATCTCTGCCACATCAGGTTGCATAATCAAAAGTAAATGTGTCATGTTTCCTACTGCCTCCGTGCTAGAGAAACCTTCCAGTTTTTTTAGGGCATACATTTCAATTAGTATATAGTTAATAATACGGTCAGGTGAGATGTTTTTAGATTTCATGCAATATCTATTTTCTAAATATCAAATTTTTATGCAGTACCGTGACCAAAGTTATGGGTAGTGATTCGAGAAAGTTGGGGGGAAATACAAAGTCTTCTCTGAGGGGAGATGTATGTCAGCATTTACAGCTATAAATGTACAAAAAATGGTCAATGGCGTCTGCCGGTGATCCCCAACTTGCATGTAGTTGAGTAAACCAACTTCTTTTTTCCGACCCCGTGAGTCGAATGTTAGCGAAAAGATTAGGAGGTTGACCGGGAAACGAGGACTTTAAAAGATAGGACGATGAGGCGGATAGCTACCAATCAAAGAAAGGAAAGAAGCAAAACCTCCCCCTTTCGATCATTTTATCTTAGCTTGTGAAAGTCAACCTTCCACTTGGATTCGGCTGGACATTCCGCACACTACTGCTTCATAATTAATCAATAGAGAGGGTTGTACGACCCGATATTACTACCACAAGTTGCACTTGATGAGCGACCACTACAACAATGAAAATTAAAGAATAAATCACCCACCAACATCCAGGACAAATGAACCCCCGAGTTCATAATAAACTGCAATTTTACTACTTGTCATGCTAATATTTATAAGTTTTAACTATCAAATTATAGTGTTATACTTATTCAGATAGTCTAATAGTGATATCGTTTAAAATGACACTTAAAAATTAGATGGGTGAAATAAATTAAAGAATTTTAAAAAGAATAATTATAATGAATGTCATTCTCAAACAATTGATAAGACTTTTATTTTGGTTTCTACAACTATAACACTCTTCTATTTGTTTTTTAGAATTCTCATTTGGGCCTCTCCTTCACTCCATCCTTCCTTTCACAGTATTAGATGTATGAAAAATGTGTACTCCCTCCGCCCTTGCATCGGAGATGTTGTTACTGTTACGTTGGTGAGATTTTGGAATTACAGTAATCCGAGAGCCACACAAACTCACTGGTGTGGGACTAGGGCTGGCAGTGGGGCGGGTATTGGTGGAGGTCCGCCTCGTACCTGCCCCAAGGGGGGCGGGTATGGAGGTAAATTTGAGCAAGGAACAGAAACATTATTTGAGCTAAAATCAATGGTAGAAGACAACACCGTAGAGGATGGATGCCCGAAACGCTGATGCCATAAATCAGAAGAAGTAATTGAAGCAACTGT
>JAULKJ010000003.1:7655881-7670216 GCA_032355405.1 Rubia balearica
TATACTTTTTTATGACAAGGGGCAGTAGATTAATTTTTTGGTATGTGCAAGGATTTTATCAACACCTTTAATGTATAAATTTTGTAAGAAATTAGTGGTTTGCAGGGGGTGTAAATGATTTGGGTGAGAAGCCTAGTACGGGTGGTTATCTGGTTTTAGGGGGTATGTGTGTATTATGGTTTGGTTGTCACAACAAAAAAGAAGGGAGACCCTCCACGCGTGTCACTGCACTTGTGTTGCACAAGTAGGGAGGTATAGTGAAGTTGTGTTCAGGTCGTATATTTTGAACAGAGAATGAGGAGATGCTATATTATCTCGTTGCTTCTTGTAGGGACGTGATATGTAAATTAGGGTTACGTGAATTCCGTGCACTTTGGCGTAAGTGGTTTTTTGGTTGGTTCATATATAAGCATGCTGATATGAATCTCCTTGCCAGGGCTCTAGATTTTGGAATTTAAATTAATGGAGATGCCAAGACGGTTATTACCATAAATTAAGACATTCCACTACTTGATCAAACATTCAAGGGTTATGTTTGGGATCCTCTAAGTGACATAGATGGACCGATGAAAAGGTCAAGAAAGAAGCTTAGAGATGCGGCATTAAATGCTTTGATTGATCAAGTTCATGTTGAAAAACTCAAGACCAAATCGGCTAGGGCTTGGATTTATTATTCAAACTTATCGATTAACTGGAGACATCGTGAAGAACACTATACTCTTTTTTCCCACTAGATTTTTAATGAGGTAGTGTGATCTTTGTAAACTATTATAATATTATTTTATTTCAGTCCTTTAAAGAGCTATTTTTCAAATTCAGACTGTTATTTTCGACCTAGTCCATTAGGGTTTTGAAAATATTCAGTTTTATTTTGATTAAACTTAGATTTTATATAAGGTAATATTCTTCAAGATGGCTTGGAGAAGAATTCGAGTATATCACCATTTATTTTAGGAGATCTAGATAGATATGGTTTTAGCTTCTTAAACCTTCCATAAGTTGAATCAGTTTCCATTTATTATTAGGGTTTTGGCCGAGATTTACCCTATAAATAGATGGGGTTGGCCGAGTTGTTCTACACCTTTTTATCAATCATATATTCAGAATTTTGAGATCATTATTTGTGTTTTCGAGATATCTTCATTGTTTCTTAATCCCGCGGGTTAATTAATTATCAATACCTTCGATTTCTGAAATAACCCTGCGGGCTAGTTAGTTTCATAAATCTCAAGTTGTTCAAGATCCCGATGGCTAGTGTTGATCAGTCTGTGTGGCTATAATAGTGTTTGTGAAATCTCTCGTTTAGTCAAAGATCCAAAATCCTACAATCCAGAGTCTTCACAAGGAGATTCATATCATAAATCTTTGACCGAATTAAGGGATCTATCTGGCCACACAAAATTGGTTACAACTAGCCCTTGATATTTCTCTCAAGGGCTAGCCTGCAGGATTCGTTCACAAATAAAGGGTATTGGTACTTAATTAACCCGCAAGATTAAGCAACAATGAAAATGCTCGTAAGAAAAGAGTATAAACTCAAATTTTTTGAATATATGATTGATAAAAGGTATCTAAAAATTTCGGCCATCAACCCCTTTTAAAGGATGAAAATTGACACAATTAAAGAAGATTGGATTCTGCAGAAACTTAGTTCAAACAGGATTTGTCTTCTTTGTGCTAAATTAACTACAACTAAATGTCTTAATATAATCCTAAAAATAAAAATCTCGGCTGAAATTTACCAACCTTGGCCAAAATCTACAAGTAAAATCTTGGCCCAAATCAACTCTGTAACTAACTAGCTAACTAACTAAAAATTTAAGAAACTGTCCAAACAAAAATTCTAAATTATTGTGTTACATTCTAAATTTTAGAATAATTCTAAATTATTCTAAAATTTAACTAACTAATTTAATTCAAACAAAAATATGTGATTACAAGGCCCATGCGGCTAAATGTTAAAAATTCTAAATTTATAAATCCTGGCTTCTTTCTTATGGGCTTTATGAAACGACAAGGGACATCAGTATGATTTTGGTTGTCCACATTTTCCACTTCTAATTATGTCAAGATTACAAAAGCTCGCTCAAAACACCCAAGGGGTGTATTCTACGCCAAAATCTTCTAAGGTTTCCTGAAATGATAGTCAAATGTTTCCAAAACCAATTGGCTTTGCCTTTCTCCTTTTTCTTCATGTACATTTCTCTCCTTATGCATATTCATGATTAAAATGACAATGTCGTACATTCGCATGCACTGAATGCCATTTTTATATTCGCATCACATGTTGTGTGGGCATGGTTTTTCAGAGTCTTTTTGTTGGAATATGTTGAATATTATTGTGTTCCTTTTCCCAAGGTTGATAAGTGGTTAGTCAGTTTCTGGTAAATGGGGTGACATGAACTTTGAAGCATTTTAATAAAGAAGGTTTCTTGTTCCAAGGCTAGCTTACGCCTATAAAAAGGGTTGTACCTCGAACATTCTTTAAGCTGTAGTTATGTGTTGCTTCTTTGTATTTTTGAGAAGTGGCTTTGAGTGTGATGTGTGTTTTGTGTGCATGTTAGACAGTAGTAAGTGTATATTTATTTTCTATGGGGTTAATAGTTTGGGATGTCAGTGCTATCCTGGGATAGGTTTGGGGATTTCATTGGTTATGTGACAATCTCTTTTGTTTGGATATATTTGGGAAGGTTACTCCGGTTATAGGGGATGAAAGTTCGTGTTACATCCTATGTGGGATGTTTTAGGAATATTCATGCTTTCCTTAAGTGTGTATCTTTTAAGTGTTTTATGTTTTCATGTCTTTCATCATCTGATATGTTTTATGGTTTTGGCACCAGATTGGTGGGTGAGATTAGCGAACGTAAGGTCGTGATAGAGGATGATGAAGAATCTCCATCCACTTTACCCCTATACATGGGAACTGAGGAAGACCAGAACGTGGGAGGGTCCAACCTCGTAGAGTCTGAGCTCTTGTGGAAAGATGGGCTATACAGTTGACAGACTCATGAAGGAGGATTGTACTGGATTCACGATTCCGTTCAATTGTGAACTACGATGAGATGGGTGTGCTAGCGAAGCAGACATTCACTTTCTACTAGTATACCCGCTCATATTAGGAGGATGATGTCCCTTCATGAGGGGTACTTCAGGAAATAGAGGTGGTACAGTGGGAGAATGTGTGACAATCCTCTGGCCACTCCTCTTCCTGTCTTTATAGCCTGATTAGCTTACAACTTGAGACTAAAGTAATCATTTATCTATGTAATAGGTTACCGTTTGATCAAATGAATTTTCTCAAGGGAAGTTTCGTAGTTTAGGAAGGCTAATGTTTATTTATTCCTTATTTTTTTATATGGATTTAAGATTAATAAGTCTTACATTGTAATGCGACCAAACCTATTTATTATATTGTCTTCGCTTTGCAAACATCACTATGTTTACTGAAGTTTCTTGTATTATTTTGCTTGTAATACTTAAACTAAGTCTGTTTTGGTTATTAGGGCTTAACGATCTATTAGAATCAGGGTTCAGGATGTATTTTGCGATCCGTGCCTTTGGGATCCTTCGCGGTGCTATCCTTAAATCATTTATTTTCCTTGCGGGCGTTTAAATGTCTCATAGTGCTTTAGTGGTTTGCGCTTTACTTTACTTAATTAGCTGGTTATCTAGAGGGTATTTCATAATTCTTTGAATTATGTATCATTCTATATATGCATGCGAACTAATTATGATATAGGAGGCGTATCTTTGTCACCGGTTTGCTCAGCTTGTTTCTTCACATAATAATGATTAAAAGAACGATTTTTATTTTTATTCTTGTAAATGTGAATGTTACAATCATACACCACCAAGGGGAAAATTTGAATGATTGGTTGTCAAGAAAAAAGTAATGACCACTTACAAGAATTTTCTGATTAGTTTTTGTTGTGTACGGCTTGAAAATTGGGGGTATTCTTTTCGAGCCATGAATCCCTGCACTGTGGAATTAAAATTCCTCCTTCTCATCTCCATATTCATATTAATTAAATTTGAACCCAAATAATTGATGGTGTGAAACTAAAATAGCTTTCCAACTAAATTCTTAAATTATATATATTTTGTTTCTACAATCAAATATACAATGGATAATTGATTGATCCATTCCAGCCCATCATAAACATTAATAGTGGAATAAAAAATAAGATAATGAATTCTAATAATATCTAGTTGAAATACTTTAATGTTACAGGCGCAATCTTTCAAATGGGTCATCAAATTTGAATCAGGGGTAATTACTTTTTTTAAAAAATTTAAGATATTATTTGTTGGAGATTTACTGACTCATCAAAAAAAATCTGAATGGGTAGCTCAGATCATTAATGTGATCGGTGTGATAATTAAATATTCTCATTTTCTATTTAAAGGAAGTTAAATAAATTAAACTGTACTCTCTATTTAACATTTAAAAATATATTTCACAAGTATAAATGTAGGTTAAATGTTGAGAATAGATTAAATTTGTGAGAGTCAAAAGTAAAATTTGTTGATCTGTTCATGAGAGGGTATAAAAATACTTCAGTAGAAAAGAGATCAATCATAATAATGACTAGATGCCCTAAGATCAACATTATAGGTGGGGTGTTTTGGATATGGTTATCGAATTTTAATACTCCCTCTAGTTTTCTAACATTGGATCATTTTCCTTTTTAGGATGATTTTTTAATATTGTCTTATTTCCCTTTCTCGCAAATTCTAGGTTGTTTTCATCCACTCAATTTACTTTTTACTCTTTCAATGATTTCTCAACCTCTAAATTTACCTTCCTAAATCCAAGTGTCAAAAGTAGATGTAAAGTTAACGTTGAGTCATTTTATAGATGCTTTTGTCAACATTTTTGGTAGTCGTGTGCGTGTTACTGGTTACGTCGGTGAACCTCTCGTTGCCTAACGAAGAGAATGATGGAAAAAACTTACAGAAATTAGTTTATGATCATACGATAATGTGGATATGCCTTGGAGTATTCAATGAGGTCTTATTGCGGGAAGGAATTCCAAGGGAGCCGATCAAGGGTGAACTGGTAAATTAATGCATTTTGGGAAGCCTTGGATTTTTGTGTATCTTTTAACATAGGAAATACAAAAACTAAATTTACATGGAATAAAATCTCACCCCAACCAATACTAAAGAGCGAGACTTGATTGTGCAACATGTAATCAAAGTCTGCATGATCTTTTCCCATGGTCCTCGACAAATATCCTCCCTATTCGGGAAATTGACAAAATACTCGCTTGGATTGATGAGATGGGAAAAGGAATCATTCTCGGATATACCAAAACCTCTTAAGGAAATGAAGAATGCAATTATTGAGCTCAAAAGCGAGATAATTACTGAGGAAGTCAACATAAGAATTTCCGTCTTGAGACAAGAATATGATCTTCTACAAGATGCGGGAAGTGTCAAATAGAAACAACGAGTGAAGCAACATTAGTACAAGGAGGAAGATAAAAATCGCGAAAAAATTTCATAGACTAGCAATACAGATGAGGGAAATCAACCATATAGGGGGACTAAAACATGCGAATCAGGTATTAAAAAATGATGAAGCTAGCTATTATTGAGTGTATTGTGATGAACTACTTTGGAGGGCTATTCACATCTTTGGAGCCCTCGAAGGAGATTAAGCAGCAAGTAGTATGTTGCAGGCAACTGAGAATCACAAATGAAATTGTCGAAGATCTCACATAGCCATACATAGAAGCTGATGTGGTGAAGGAAATAAAACAGATGCCTCCATTCAAATCTTCGGGTCCTGATGGTATGGGTTATGTTTTCTATCAAAAATTTTTGGAATACTGTTAGGGAAGATGTTACTTCTTTTGTTTTGAATTTTCTAATCATTGGGTGTTTAGGTTGTCTGATAATTACACCCACTTAAATCTGATCCTGAAAACCCTGCAATTAAAGTTAATCACACGATACAGGTGCAATGTTTCCAAATGGGTCACCGAATTTAAATCATGGATAATTACTTTTCTTTAAAATGTTAAATTAGTATTTGGTGGAGATTTACTAACACTTCAAACAACATCTCGATAGGTAGCTCAGATTATTAATGTGATCGGTGCGATAATTAAATTTTCTATGTTTTCTATTGCGATGAAATTAAATAAATAAAATTTAACATTTTCTTGATTTATGCATAGTAAGGTATGAAAACTATTGATAAAAATTGCATATCTAACATTAGTCTAACTATTAAAATGTACTCTCTAACATTAAAATATATATTTTTTTACATTAAAAAAATCCAAGGCTTTAAATATTCAAAAATATATGTATCTTTTATGAAATTAATAAAAATGAACGTATATCACAAGTATAAATTTAAGTAAAATGTTGAGATTAGAATTAATTTTGAAAGTCAAAATTAAAATTCATTGATCAATTCATTAGAAGGTATCAAAATATTTATTTAAGAAAAAAATAGTAAGAGAATCAATCATAATAATGACTAGTTGACCTGAGGTCAACATTATAGGCGGAGTATTCTGGATATTTTTATCGAATTTTAATTGATGATAAATATTTTTTAATTTAAAGTTAAATTAGTATTTGGTAGAGACCACCCCAGAAAAAAGAGGATTGAGCATCGGGAGACTTGATGTTCCCGGATAGAGGAGAGGTGTCAAACGCTTGATTCGTTGTTGAAAGAACAACACATGGTGAATGCGAACCTTGGTGGGGATATTTCTAAATCTCTATCAGTGAAAGCTAGGGTGTCTGATGAAGATTTAGTATCTCATTCCCATTACTTAGAGCGGCAAGTAGAGATATTAAAATAGGACCTAGAAACTTACACAAAATGCGAATACATATTGATTAGGCAGCTAGTGCATTCAGACTGTGGGCCAATTACTAACCGTAATTCCTACTATGTGAGGCATATAATACGTATGGAAGCTTGTGACAGTACACGATATAGTGTGTATTTTTTTCATGCGATGGAAGTTGGTGGATATCCTTGAGGCAGAAGATAATCTAGGGAAGCCTTCGTTATGTAAACTACCTTATTGATATTGGATTGGTAGGGTTGCGATTGTTGGAGGTAGCTTCACTTTATTAATATTTGATTGCGTTGTTAGTAAGGACTTTATTATTTCCAGGTTGTAATCTTAGAACTGTGTATTATGGATTGTCTTGAAAGAGAAGCTAATTTTTTTATGACAAGGGGTGGTCAATTATTTTTTGGTATGTGCAAGGATTTTATCAAAACCCTTGATATCATAACCTTTTTAGAAGTGGGTTTGAGTGTGTGATGTGTATGTTTTGTGTGCATGTTACACAGTTGTGAGTGTATGTAAGTTGTGATTTACTATGGGTTAATGGTTTGGGATGTCAAGGCTATCATAGATTTGGTTTGGGGATCTCATTGGTTATGTGACAATCCCTTTTGTTTGGATATATTGGGAAAGTTACTCCGATTGTTGGGGATGCAAGTATGGGTTATATCCCATGTGGGATGTGTTTAGGAATATTCATGCTTGCCTTAAGTGTGTATCTAGTAAGTGTTTTATGTTTTCATATCTTTCATCATCTGATGTGTTTTATTATTTTGATTCTAGACTTGGGGGTAAGATTATCTAACATAGGGATAGGATGGATGATGATAAATAATATTCATCCAGTGTACCCGTATACATGGAAACTGAGGAAGAACGGAACGAGGGAGGGTGGTGGAATGGGAAAATGCGTGACCATTCTCTGGCCACTCCCATTCGTGTCTTTGTGGCCTGACTAGCTTACAACCTGAGACTTAAGTATCTATTTATCTATGTAATAGGTTCACGATTGATCAGATATATTTTCCTAAGGGAAGTTTCGTAGTTTAGGAAGGCTATTGTTTCTTTAATCCTTAGTTTTTGTATGGATTTAAGATTAATAACTCTTACATTGTATTGCGAACAAACCCATTTATTATATTGTTTTTGCGCTGCAAACATCACTCAGTTTAATAAAGTTTCTTTTATTATTTTTCTTTTAATACTTAGACTAAGTCTATTTTGGTTATGAGGGTAGTGCGTGCTATTTGAATTGGGGTTCAAGATGTGTTTTGTGAACCTTGCCATGGTGACACTTCGAGGTGTTGTCCCTAAATTGTTGGTTCACCTTGCAGGCATTTAAATTTCTCGTAGTTATTTAGTGGTTCGTGCTTTAGTTAACTTAATTAGCTGATTATCTAGAAGGGCTATCATAATTCCTTGAATTATGCATCATTCTATATATGCATGCGCACAAATTATAGGGTTTCGGCACTATACCTTCCGACGGAGCCACGAAGTTGACGTAGCCGTAGCACAGCGAACGCCCCGTGGTTGAATCACGGCACACTCGCACGGAGGTCAGCGTCTTGAACTCCGAGAATTCGTCGTACAGCTGCGAATCCGTGACCTCCGGGTGCAGGTCACCAACGTACAGCGAAGCCGGCGTCGATACCACCGTCGGTGAAGTGCCCGCGACCGCCATTGGATATTTTACCTGTCAATCACACAAAAAATCAACACCGCGTCAGAACAAAAAACACACACATCACTCACACAGTAGAACGAAATCAGCCGAATACAACCTGATTGAATTAAATTGGATTTTTGGGGGCTGAAAGGATCAAAATCCTTGCCAATCTCCGGGAGAAACTGAAATGGGGGTTTGGGGGAAAAACGGTGCGGGAAGGGTTGAATTAGATTTGGAAATGAATCGATACGGAGAATTTATAGTGAGGAGCGTTGTCTTTTTCTTCCTTTCGTTTTTTTTCCCTAATATATAATATAATATATAATATAAAGATGAAAGAATCAGAATGAATGCGTCGTCGTTACAGCGGGTGGCGGGGTTTAACCGTGGTTCGATCGGGGACGAAGGTGAGTGAAGCGAACCAGTTCAGTGTGTGAGAGAGAAATGGTTTTGCATGGACGCGGGAGTTTTGTGGCGTGTTTCGCAACGCTGGGTGCCAAAGGGAGAAAGAGGCGCGCCACGCTCCAAAAGGGTCGCGTCGCTTGGACTCGCCTTGTTTGGGTAAATCTTTTTTTATACCTTTTTACCGTAAAAGGTTGCGTCCGTTAAAGTTTGACCAATCTGCTGAATTGGGAATTTTACAAATTCTCTGATTGCTATCCAATGGACAATTCACTTCCTCATTTGGCCCCAAAACGAATAATAATTATTATTATTGAAACGTAATCACTAATTAGGACACATCCTTACAGTTTTCAATTTTTTTCAAGCGGTAATTTGCAGCTGCGCTTTGTCAATTTGAAGTTTAATTAAATAGGATGAGGAATTCTTTTCTCTTTAGATATGATGTATATACATCATTTATTATTTTTCTTTATATACTTATAAAGGATCACAAATAACTTTTTCAATAGAATATATTCGTCCATCCAACATATTAATTATGAAAGTTTGTTGGAGCATTTGTACATTTTCTATAAAAAAAAAAATTATTATAACCATCACCAACATTCATCGTAAGTGTGTAGTAAATGAGTTATGAATTCGTAACAAACCCTAATAAATCTATTTATAAAATACTGATGGTGGAAGACTGAAATGACTATTTTATACCACCTCTGTTTAGTTGGATGTGGCACCATAGGTTTAGGTGTTTGGATTTATGTGAATGAAATGAGTTGATGAAATTGAATTTAGAAAAAGAAAAGTAAAATGAGTCGATGAAATTGAAGGATTCTTACCATAAAAAGAAATTGTGTCAAATTCACAAAAACAAGCTAAAAATGAAAGTGTGTCAAATTCACAAAAACAAGCTAAAAAAGAAAGTGTATCAAATTCACAAAAACAAGCTAAAAAAGAAAGAGTGTCACATCCAATAACCGAGGAGTACATATTACATTTCCTCGTGAAATTTCATAACAATAACCCTCACCAACATGCATCATAAATAGTAAATGAGTTATAAATCCATAACCGACCCTAATGAATTTGTTTGACTTTCTTCTAATTTTTTTTATAAAAGTGAAAATTTTACGAAGAATTCTATACATTTTACATTTCTTGAGTCCACCTAAATTTAATAACGATAACCCTCACCAACTTACGTTACCAGCCGTAACAAACCCTAATAAATTTATTCGACTTCGTAACAAACAATAAAAAAAAATTAGAACGAGCAATTATGTCATGAGTCTTGTGTAATTTATTCCAACTATTAATTTTTACAATCTCTTATTGGAATGCATTATAACTCCTTCATTGTGGTACAAGTCTTATTTGATGCTCACCAAACAAGTCTTATTTGATGAATATATAATTATGTATAAATTATAATAAAAAATATATATATTAAAATAGTATTTTCATTTTCATCTTTATTTAGTTAATAAATAATTTTGGTGTCACGTTAAAATACAATTATGCTAATTAAACAAGTGAAATATCATATTTTATATGAAGTTTTTTTTTCCTAACACAAACGGCTATACATATTTAACAATTAGATTTAGTATTGAGATATAATTATACATTAAATTTTATTTTTTCAAAACTTGCTACAAAAATACAGCTCATATCTATTTGTATAAATTTATGTAATTTTCATATTTCAAATCCACGCATTTTTAAGATAGGTTGTAATAAATGAGGTGTTGTTCTACCAACAACAATCTAGTAGTAAATATAGTTGACTTGGTTTTAACACATAAAATAATGATATATGGCATCGATTTTAATTACATGTCAAAAATATATAAAAATTGATCAAAATATAAAATATTTATCAAACCTTTAAATAATTACTCGAGGATGATGATGCGATGACACAATTTCATACGTAATGCAAAATATTGAGAGGAGAGGAGAGACAGTTTTACCACGGTGATTTTAGAACACTACTACTAATAGCTGCAAGAGTCAAAAACTATTACTTGTTAGTGTTTTATAAACTTATAAGCTCAGTTACAACTCGTCATTCCCAAGTCTTGATGAATTTATAAAATCATTATTCTATATTTAAACAAAGTATCAGGTATTTAATTGAAAAAATCAGTGTATGAACTTCATATTCTTGCCTTATATAAACAAAGAATCGTTGTTATCTACCCTGATGCAACACTGCGATCCCCCCTTGGAGGAGATTTCCTTTGGACGAAGGTGTTACGCTGCTATGGTGGCCCACATGCAACGAGGAGTGGTGGTTGCAGTTGGGTATGCAGAAAGATCAAAGCCCTCCACCATAAGTATTAATGAAAATAATTATTCATAATACACAATGCAACCCAACAAGTATAAAAGCTCCGTAAAAGGGAACTACAATTAAACCATCATGTAGGATTTATTCTAGAAATAAGATAGAAAACATTGACCATGTGCTTTTGGAATGCCCCTCTACACAACAAATACGAAGATGTTCGTAGCTAGGGTTTAACTTGAACTTAGGCAGACCAATTTCATATCACCGACGGTTTGGAATTGAGTGAACGCAATGTCGGGAAATGAAACCATGTGTTTTTCCATCTATATCACATGGAAAATATGGAAATAATGAAGCAAAATGATTTTTGAGAATCAAGGCCTGCAGCCACATATTTTAGTGAATAAAGCAATCGCGGACATGGAGGTCTACCGCAAAGGTATGTACGTAGGGATCTTTATTAGGCTTCCCAAACCTGTATTATAGTGGTTAGCAAGAGCAATAATTGTACAAAGAGGTTGCTTGGTATGTTGAATCCTTATGTATGTGATTCTGATCAAGGAATCTCCACCCCTTTGTTAATTCCCAGTTAGCCAGGCATCTATAAAAGTTCACCCAACCAGAACACAAAAGAGCAAATATTGCTCAGATGGGAATATCATACGCTATTTCTATTTGTAAGGCTTATTCGTAGGTTTCTTCCTAAAAACCCTAAGTGATGGTGTTCCTAATTTATATAGATTTAAACATGAGCGACATGACATGGTAATTGCTCCATACTGTTGTACACTTTCTCTCCTTGCAAAATCCACAATCTTGATAGCAAGCCAGCCCCTGGTTGCATTCTTTGTAAGTGTGGCTGAGGTTTTGAATTGGTCATCCTGATGTAATTTTTGCTTTTGCTACCACGTATGCGTACTTCCAGTAAGGATCCAAGATGTCGTTGATGACATGGACAACTTGAAGGCTATCCGACTCAAGGATTGTTGTTGCTTGTGTTGCTTGATTAGGTTTAGCCCCTTGATGAATAGCATTGATTTCGACATCTAGTGAATCTTGAGCTTCAGATTTGTACTGTGCAGCCATTATCAACTCTCCATCTTTATTCCTCACTATGATACCTATACATGCAATACCAGTGTTCATATCAAAGGAAGCATCACAATTTCTTTTAATACCCATAAAGTTAGGCTCCCAAACCAGCAGATGAATTTTTCTTTTTAATTTTTTTTTTATAGTTTGGGATCAAACCAATATGAATGTAGTGTTGGTCAGATTATTTAGATTGTGGTATTGGTTTGACCAGAAGGGCTGTTCTTAGGGAATCGGTTATTCTTTTCCACATCACACTATGGGGGCATCTAATTCCTTCAAAGATTGTCTGATTTATAGCCTTCCATACTTCTCAGCAGATCAAGATAGGCATGGTATTAATCAAGAAGGGTTTAACAACAGATTTTGCCTAAGCATTTATATACCATGCTAATCTATGAGTTATTGATTGGAAAGACCTATGTGGTATGTGGAGAAGTAGATGGAATTTTGGCCACGACCAACTAAAATGAGAGCAGGAGTTAAAATAGTGACACATATCACCACAGTTGTTACAGCGCAAGCATTCTGAAGCCAAGTTTATCCCCATTTTTTAAAGTTGGGTGTCAGATGGCACCATTTTATTTAACAACATCCACATATAAACATAAAATCTTTTTGGGAATTGATGAGTGTCATACCTTATTGCAGATTACATGGGATGAATTTTTATGTCCAAGGACCTGGTATAAGCTTTTAATGGAGAACTTACCTATACTGTTGGGTAACCAAATTAGAGGATATGGCCTCTCAATGATGAGCAATTCTTTGGTTAGTACCTGCAAAATGTTAGTGGATAACTCCCGTTGCAGGGTAGGCATGTATTGCAACCTATTCTGTTGAAATTCAGAAACGGTGAGGTAAAACAAAGTGATTTCATCTAATAGCCATTGTTGATCTAAGTAACCAAAACATGTCTAGTTTTAGGCCTAAAACTAGCTGATCCCCTTTCTATCTTAATTATGGAATATCGTATTCCTAACTGATCTACAGAGTTGTACTTGGATCATGTTTCTGGTGTCCTATAGGAGTTTGGTAATGACCACATAAGACTTGTCCAGATTGATTCTCCAATTTGGAGTTTCCACCAAATTTGCAGTGAGAACGAATCAATAATTGTTTGTGTGTGCCTAACACCTAAACCATTCTCCTTAAGGGGGTAGCGTATTTTAGTCCATCTCCCCCAATGTCTCTTTTCACTATCCTGGTCATTTTTCCCCAGTAGAAATTTGCAAATAGGGCTTCAATTTTGGAGATAATATTGGTTTTGGTTTGGTTGATTACTGCCCAGGTGTGCAGAGGGCTGGAAGTTAGTACAAAGTTAATGAGAACCAGCTTACCTGCTGGAGATAGCCATTGGTTTTTCCAAGTTGGATAACCTGGAGTTAATCCTTTGCAGTATGGGGTAAATTGTGAATTCAGATTTCCGGCCTTATATAAATTAACCCCCACATATGTAAAAGGCATCGGCCTCTGTTCCATTCTTGTGATCGACTTTATCTGATTAATTTTACTTTGGCTCACATATTTACTTAGTACAACACATACATTGAAGATATTGTGCACCTAGTAGAAGGGAAAATGTCGGGGCAAGTACAGTTTTATACCGACTGTTCTTTTCACACACTTCTTATTTCATTATCCCAATCAGTTTTACATATATTCCTATCTAACTCTCTTTGATATCGAATTCTCTTTTTTGGTAAAATTACGTGTTTTTCACTGCTACACCACAATTGTATTAGTCTCGTACTTGTCCTTATAACCTTATCTTGCTCAATTTCTCTAAACTTTTGTTAACCTTCTTATTTATATACCTATTATTATACGGAGTACTAAATAAAAATATATATTAAACACTAAAATAAAATTTGTTCTTCTTCAATTTCAAACATCAATTTTTCATTTTCTTTAACAATATCAACAAATCCTTTGAACAACGACTATGGTGCGCCACATCTTCATTCAGACTAGATTAAATTATTTTTTGGTTCCCGATCTTTTGGTCCCCGATGCCAATACCGCGTATATTCAGTAACCAAAAAATACAAAATGATT
>JAULKJ010000003.1:7671873-7683650 GCA_032355405.1 Rubia balearica
ATGAAATTATACGATGAAAGTTGTTTTTCATCGCTATAACAAAAGAAGAAGAAAGGGATACTTAAAAAAAAAAAAGAATAGAAAAGGAAAGGAAAATCCCAAATATTTTTCAGTAAACCCAATCAGAACTCAGAAGTGTAATTGTACTCGCAGCCGGATGCAAATTATTTTCAGAAAAATAAAATAAAAAAGCAAAAAGCATCCGGCAACTCCCAGGCTCTGGTTTGGTTTTATGAGCTTCCCCTGCAACTTCTTAGATCTGTTTTTCACCAACTCCGTGAAGCGATCAACATAACAAGCTCCAATCGCCACGGCCATGGCGATTTGGACTAGGGTTTGGATTCTCTTCTTCGTTCTGCTAGGATGCTCACAGTTCGCAGTATCTATCTACGAAGATCAAGTCGGTCTCATGGACTGGTAAGCTCTACTCTCCCCGTTGCTCCGTTTGATACACTATTGGCGGCCTGAATAGAGTAATTAGTCCAGTGCTGTTTGATAGGCACCAGCAGTACATAGGTAAAGTGAAGCAGACTGTGTTTCACACGCAGAAGGCGGGGCGGAAGCGCGTCGTCGTATCCACCGAGGAGAACGTCATCGCCTCCCTCGATCTTCGCCACGGCGAGATTTGTGAGTGATTGCGTTATTTACTAATTTGATGTGTTTTCTGCTGCCCGTATGGTACTGGATTTGATTTTTATCCTGTTCGATTTTTTTGGTTGCAGTCTGGAGGCATGCTTTGGGAGCTAATGATACCATTGATGAAATCGATATTGCTCTTGGAAAATGTAATATGCTACACTGTATTGTGTTTTTCGGCAATTTTTTTGTTTGTGGTTCTTGCGCTTGGAGTTCTATAAATTTGGTCCTGGTCTTATGGTTCGAGGAAAGTGCTAGCTTGGATGCTGCATTAACCATGGTTCTTATTATTATAGAAAATTAAAGATAATATACATCTGTTACTGAAGGTTTTAACCTTATGATTTCGTGTCGTCTGTTCAGTGAAAGTATTGCAAGGTCTAGCATGTCTCACTGTGTTTGCATCTCAGTAACTGGAAACTTTTGCTTCTTCTTGTGATTAATATTTCCTCAAGTTTATCGCATTATGGCTGTAATTATTTTGACGTAGCTCTATGTTCTTGGCCTTCATTGAGATGGAGAAACTATATTAAAGTCATTTATGCTCTTATCCCGGTGAAACTTGTTCTATTATTCTCCAAAGTGCTTCATCTCCCATTTGATTTACATGCATTTTCTATGGCGCTCTGTTATCTATGGCCTTTGTGGGATTGAAGTACCTCTCACTTGGAGAATACTCGTCCCTGATTAACTTTCTTTTTTGCCGTTGTTGTACGCAAATATCTTAGTGCTTGATTTTTTTTATAAAAAGTGTTACATAATTTTGACCGTATTAAATTTCAGTTGTAATTACCCTGTCATCTGGGGGAAGCATTGTAAGAGCTTGGAACCTTCCTGATGGGCAGATGGTCTGGGAATCATTCCTTCCAAGCGGGACACCCTCAAAGTCTATATTATCTGTTACAGTGAGTCATTCCTGTTCATTGAATCTCTTTTCTTTTGGGCCTTTATCCTCAATATACGTTTGACACTTTCCATATAAAGCTGTAGAAATTTTATCCACTTGTCCTGGACTGTCAGGTTGTATACGATCAACATAATTTCTAAGTAGTCATTTTGAATTGACAGCTTCATGTTTTCTCCTAATGGCTTCAGTATCAGAAACTTGTGTTAAAGTTATAAAAACGATCATCTCTGGTGTTGAATATTGACTTGAACTGCTGTTACTTTCCTGTCAAATTCTTTTTGTGAAAAACATTTGTCAATATAAAGTTTACTCGTGACAGACAAATTTGAAGCTTGGCAAGGATAATTTGATCCTTGTGTATGGTAGTGGGACTCTCTATGCTGTCTCAAGCATCGATGGGGAAGCACTCTGGAAGACGAACTTAACATCTGAAGGGTTTGTATACGTCCCTTGCAGGAATACATACTTTGACCCCTGAGCCTGAACTTCTATGATTCTCAACAATGTTTCTGGTTTCATTGCAGTATTGATACCCGCCAGTTAGTTTATCCTCATGGACGAAGTGTTATTCAAGTTTTAGGGTTTAGTAGTGATTCTCAATTTGGAATTGCTGAAATCAATGCCAACAACGGAGAACTTCTGAAGCATGATAAATTTCCTTTCTCTGGTGGTTTCAGTGGGGATATATCATTCCTCAGAAGTGACACTGTTGTTTCACTAGATTCCACTGGATCAATTTTGGTAGCATTTCACTTGAGAGACGGAGATATTAGTTTAATGCAGGCTCAGCTTTCAGATCTTGTCCAGGATTTCTCAGGAGTGGCTACAATACTACCTTACAAGCTTGCAGATGTTGTTGCTGTAGAAGTAAAGAATTCCGTTGTATTCATTGAACTGACAAGTGAAGGCAGGTTTACAGTTGTGGATAAAATCGATAGCACCGGAGTCTTGAGCGATTCCCTGCCATTTTCTGAAGAGCAGCAAGCTGTTGGCCTCATACAGCATGAAGGCAATAGTATCGAACTTACAGTGAAGCTTTCCAATGACTGGAATAGCAATTTAATAAATGAAACTACTAGGATCGACAGTCAGAGGGGAAATGTGCAGAAGATTTTCCTAAATAACTACATCCGGACAGATAGGTCTTCAGGCTTCAGAGCATTAATCGTTATGGAGGATCATTCTCTGTTGTTACTTCAACAGGGGGAAATTGTTTGGAGCAGGGAGGATGGATTGGCTTCAATAGTTGAAGTCACAACATCAGAACTACCTGTAGAGAAGGATGGTGTTTCTGTTGCAAAAGTGGAGCATAGCCTTCTTGAGTGGCTGAAGGTTTGGAGCTCTAAACTAAAGCTGTTACTTGTTAATTCATTTTGTAGGTTTCAGCATCGTTCTTTTAATGTGTTTATATGAATGGATTACCCAAAAAGAAAACTTCGAATGTGGTTTACTTATAAATTGGATTTTGCATGACTTACCCGACATATTTTTAGTAGATAAAAAGTTTCTTGCTTGAATGCAGTATCTAGCACTTCATTTGGAAAAATAATGGGAAAAAATTGCATCACAATGATAATCTTATAGAGGATGTTCGTTGCACGAGACTCTCTCTTCTACTAAGTAGCTCATTTTTCTGCCTTTAATATGATTATATATCTTCATTCATGAAGGGTCATATGTTGAAGCTTAAAGGAACCCTTATGCTTGCTACCCCTGATGATGTTGGAGCAATACAAAAACTCAGGCAACAAAGCTCTGGGAAGAATAAAATGACTCGAGACCATAATGGGTTCAGGAAGCTGATCTTAGTACTCACTCGGGCTGGGAAACTGTTTGCTTTGCACACAGGAGATGGACGGATTGTATGGTCGGTCTTGTTAAACTCCCTGCGAGAGTCAGAAAAATGTAAAGCCCCAAATGTGCTTAAATTGCTTCAGTGGCAGGTCCCTCATCATCATGCAATGGACGAGAACCCATCAGTTGTTATTTTTGGCAGATGCGGATTTTCACTTGACGAACCTGGTGTGTACTCCATCGTAGATGCTTATACAGGAAGGGAACTTGATTCATTAGGACCTTTTCATTCAATTGCTCAAGTTATCCCACTTCCATATACTGATTCCAAAGAGCAGCGTCTGCATCTAGTCATGGACACTGAATGGCGAGCCCACTTATACCCCAGAACTTCTGAGGCGCTCACCATTTTTGAACGCGAGCTTGGAAACATTTATTGGTATTCCGTGGAAGCAGATGCTGGCATCATAAGAGGACATTCAGCAAAGGGTAATTGTATACTGGAGGTGTCTGATGAATACTGTTTCAACACAAGAGATTTGTGGTCAATTGTATTCCCTTCAGAATCAGAAAAGATAATATCAACCACATCTCGGAGGTTGAACGAGGTACCTTTTGTTCCTTGTTCTGTTTTGTGCTTTGGTAGTTATAGAGGGTTATGGAAGAATTTGTTCTGGTATTAGTTATTCAAACTATCAAAGTACGTTCATTGTAAGTATTTTTGATTGAATTTCTTTTGTTACCAAAATAGAGGAAAAAATGAACTTTTATTTGCTTTTTTATTAGAATTTAGTCTTCTTTTTTAAGACACTTTTCTTGTGAAGACTGGCATATAGTTAAATTGTGTGGTTCAATCAAGTCTTATGTATATATGATTCTTGATCTTAAATTCGCTTGTCATATTTTCTCTCTCCTATTGGCTTGAATATAAGAATTTGCTAATGTTCCAAGTTTTTAGGTTATGTTGTGATGCAGATTGTGATATCTCACTTATATTTTTTGGCTTGTCTTCTCTAGGTGGTGCACACCCAGGCAAAAGTGGTAGCTGATCAGGATGTGATGTATAAATATGTATCAAACAATTTGATATTTGTTGCAACCTGTACTCCAAAAGCCACTGGAGGCATTGGTTCTGTTGCTCCAGATGAATCGAAGTTGGTGGTTCATCTTATCGATACGATTACTGGTCGTGTACTACACCGAATGATTCATCATGGTTCACAGGGTCCTGTCCATGCTGTATGTCTTCTTGTCCCTTACTGATTTTTTAGGAGAATGAGTATAAGAGAAAGCTGTGGCTGTTGTATGAACATTTCTGCAAGAAAGTTTACTGTTCTTTGTGATGATTCTGCAACTTTCTGGTGTTTCTCTCTGTGCAGGTCTTTAGCGAGAATTGGGTTGTCTACCACTACTTCAACATTAGAGCTCACAGATTTGAGATTTCTGTCATTGAAATCTATGATCAGTCCAGAGCGGTATGGTTTTAGTGTAGACAATTTGTTTTAGTTTTTTGGTTCCTGATTGGTCACTTTAAACCTATATTCTTGTGCAGGATAACAAAGACGTTTTGAAGTTGATTCTTGGGAAGCACAACCTTACTTCACCTATATCTTCTTACTCTCGTCCTGAAGTCACCACCAAACAACAGTCTTACTTTTTTTCCCACTCTGTGAAGACAATAGCTACAACATCCACAACTAATGGCATCACTTCAAAGCAGCTCCTTATCGGCACTGTTGGTGATCAGGTAAAGGTTCAGCAATCCATGTGACTATTAATATTTCACATCTCCGTGTCCGTTTTTCTGCCTCCTTTTTTGTTGGGTTTCTAAGATATGATGCTCTTGTATGTCTCACATTTTTAATAGGTTTTGGCACTTGATAAGCGATATTTAGATCCCCGGAGAACACTCAACCCTACACAAGTCGAGAAGGAGGAAGGGATTATACCTCTTACTGACTCATTACCTATAAATCCTCAGGTAATATTCATCATTTTGGTTATTTTGTGTGGGAGCATGTTAAAATAATATAAATTCATCTTAAATTAACGTATTACTCACTGCATGGCATCTCTGAATGTTGATACTGATAATTCTTTTTATTTCTCGAGGATTAAATGGATTTTTGAATGTTTAGAACTCTCCGCTATTCTGTCTTTGCTACCAAAATATTTTTATTTCTACAATTTGGTGATAACCTGGGAAATGAGAATCTCATGAGTGAGCCAGGTTATAATTTTAAGGATTGTACCATCGTATTCGTCTCTTGAGTTGAACTACTTGTCTATGCAGTCTTATGTTACACATGCCTACAAAGTGGAGGGCCTTAGAGGTATAATAACCGTACCTGCAAAGCTAGAGTCAACCACTATGGTGTTTGCTCATGGAATTGATTTGTTCTTCACACGGCTTGCACCATCAAAGACTTATGATTCCCTAACTGAAGACTTCAGTTATGCGTTGCTCCTCCTGACCATTGTTGTCCTTGTGATGGCTATTTTCGTAACGTGGATCTTGTCCGAGAGAAAAGAATTGCAGGAGAAGTGGAGATGATAGCTGTAGTTGGTAGTTCTAATCCATCAATTTTCTTTCTTAGATTTTTTGCAGGTTATATGCTTTATTTATCGTGAGGTTAAAGTCTCCACAAAACAGATCTGTAACCTAGTTGATTTTGTAGCATGCCTGCCTTATTATCTGATTTACTCTTTGGGAAGTGGCAAGTTCATTTCCTGTTTGTTGTACATGCGAGGAGATAATCTCCCTTTATATTATAACTGTACACTGTGTCATTTCTGGCCAGGTTTTTCAACTGTGTACTCTTCATCTGACAAATAAAGCATATCTCCATAACTGTCCTATAAAAAAAACATATTTTTAAAGTTATTGAACCCACCCCTCAAAGCGAAAGAGAACAAAGCTCCAAGCAAATTTACAGGAAGAATAGTTGTGTACAAGTAAGAAGATCCGGAGTATGACCATTGTTGAGGGTTTGCTCAAATAATACATGTGGTTTGCATCTGGCTTAGCTCAAGTTCATTGTTCTACTTTTCCATAACTGTGCAACCTAGAATCTACGGGTAGAGTGTAGCCTGTCCATAAATCTGTACTCTACACGATTCTTAAGCAAAGTAAAATTGCCAATCCATGCCCCTTCTGTAATACTCATTCCGAAAGATACAATATCTCAAGTAGCCTCCGTGTTAAGCATTCTAAATCCATCCTGGCTTCAAATATTGTACGGAAACAATGTTCTAAGTTTAGGCTCTTAGGGCAAGACAAACAATATAAATTTCAAATATAGCATTCTTCCACTTTATTGTTTTTGAAGCCAAAAGCATTCTGCGCTCATGCATAATGGTTCTAAAAAGGACCAAGTGGCCAAAAGCAATTATATCAATCAATCTTTTGAACTACTATGTGCTAAGAAATCAACACCAGGAGGCCACAGTTCTGGAACAGAAAAAAATATCCGCCTCCCATGGCGTTTTGGACCCGCCAACATTAATTTACCTTCAGGTTTGCGTTCTACCTGTCCACTAGAAAGCAGGTGAATGAAATTACGGGGTAATTGTTAAAGTTTATAGGGAACATTTTAAGAATTAGAATTTGTTTAGGTCTAAAATTAAATAGTTGGAAATATTTCCTAAATGCAGGTCCAAAACTCCTAAATGCAGGTAATAGGGGTAATATAATTAATATTTCATTATGCTTACCTACATTTTGGAATTCTTAACCTGCATTTAGATTTGCCCATTTTAATTACCTAAAAGACAACTAGCATTTTTTATCAACCGAATAACTACCATCATTATGTACAATAAAATCTATCTGGAGATACCATTCTTCCAGTAGTGTATAATTTGCGATGGAAATAAATCCTTTCCAGAGCACAGGAAGTCAAGAATGAAGAAATGATATCTACCATGCGGAGAAACCAGATACTCTCTATAAATCACAACACTAAAACAATGCCTGCCAATTGCTTTAATACATTAATCGGCGAGGCCGCCTTTTTCCGAACCACAGTAAGGTATTTAATGCTACAAAAAAAATATCACAGCCAATGCTAATATTTTCAGGAAAATAGCACTGTTGTCAGCTGTCGGATGTTTGAAGAGCACGGGGATTGATGAACCGCTAACAGTAAGCTGACCGGAATTTACAAATTCATCCTTACCAGAAGTAATCGAGACATTAACAGACGATGAACCTGAAAGGAGAACACGCAACCTCACCAGACAGTTCATGCCATATAACAAGTTGATCTTCAATAACATGAACAAACTTACAGTCGTAGTCGGTCCATCCAATCCTTTGATGAGCTAAATCATAGACAAAGATCTTATCCTTAAGAACGAGATCTGCACAATGAGACTGCATCTGTTGAAGCCTCCGATGCCAGAAAATGTAAAAATACTAAAAAAATATCCAAAAAATTATAGGATTTCCATAAAAGATATGCCTACTCAGACAACTGGTCCAGCAGTCAGAAAGGATCAAGTTGTGGAATGATGAAAATTTTCTGGACTTCGGAGTTTTTTCATAAAAACTAACCTCCTAAAATTGACACGCCTTGATCTACCCTTGCGAAACCAATGCACCACATTTGAGCACCCCCCTGAAACTTCAGTAATACAAATATCAACTGTTGACATGATTTGGATACATTATTTGGGAGCGTAAAAATATAAATACCAAGAATCACTGTACTTACATCCCTATCCGGAGGATAAACAAGATAGTCTTCGGGTCTTAAAGTCATGGATGCATCACCAGCAAAGTTTAAAGAAACAAGAGGAAATATCTCACTTATTCTGTTAAGAAGACATGAATTCCTTTAGCCACAATTTTTACTTGATAATAATTAAAGAACCATTGAAATTTCATGTTTTGTAATACCCTCGGTATGCCATGTAGCACTGGTTTCCTCTTGACATGACTGATTTGGCAGATTGTGATACAGCAGCTGTTATCTGTAGACAGTAAGACAAAGGACAGTGATTCGATATACGTAGTTTACAAAGGACAGTAAGACACAAAACTAAAGTTGGAGCGGGAGCCTAGCAATCTACTTTACATTCACCGTCCTGAAGTAATTTCTTGTACCAGTAATTCCTAGTACATTCATAAGCAAAATAAGGTGTCACTTACAGAACTGACGAGAGGATCATAAGCTTCTGCCACTAGGTATGCTAAGGTGGTTCCAGAATCAATAATGGTTCCTCGGTTATCTGAGGTTGCAAATACTGCTGAATCAATAGGCAGCAACTGCCCATTGACAGCAATACTCTGCAGATATAAATTATAATGAGGCCTGAAATATTGGAAGGAAAAACTCATCACATATGAAGAAAATATAACAGTCATGTTGTACAAAACCATCAAGGACAGAATATTGTCAGCTCTACTAGTAGCCTTTAAACCTGGAAACCATGAAAATAATGTAGTTCAAAGAATAAACAACGACCATAAGAATCTTACCATGAATGTTACAAGAACAGTTAAAATAAAAGGTAAAGAATAGTCACGTGAATTGCACCAAGAAGGGAAAAGAAGGGAAAAGAAGTACATACTGTGACGGAACAAGAGGAGTATAAACGAGGCCCGGATCCTGAATTGCACCAAGAACAAGTATCCCACCACCATTGCCTTCACCTTTCAAGCAATGAGAAAACACTTTGGGAGTGATTCCCCGTGATGATAGTTGTGATATTACCGAAAGTTCTTGTTGACCAAAACCAAATATTCCATCTATTGCTCTATCAGATTTAGTCAAGTCTCCCGTTTGAGTAGTACTGCACCTGTTGATTAAGGTATCAACCAATGGAAGCAAAGATTCAATAGGCTACCTTAAACTAACAATAAATGCGTGAAACAAATAAAATGTACGAGTGCAAGGCAAAGAAAGATGAATTAATCAAAATCATTCAGATAAATTAAGCAAAGTCCTCCAGGTAAAGATAAAAAATGGAAACCAAGATCTTTCCTAAACCTTTCACCATTCATACCCTCCCTCAAAATAAAAAAGACTTTATTTTGCTAAGTTTAGTTAAAATTCTGCAATCTGCATTCCAAATATATGGATGACATTATCCTTTCTCTCAAGTCCCAACTATTCAGCTCTAAGCTCTCTCTTTCTTACACTACAAACTGTATTAGATCTTTATCATTCTCTTCCACTGTCTCAAAATTAAAAAATATGGAAATAAAAAAGCACAGCCTAGCTTACCCAAATACAATAGGAGCAGTGGAGTTAGCAACCAACGAGGTTCCCAAAAATGTGTCAAAATAAAGCAGATCGGACACATAGTATCCAGCAGTGCCACTTCCATCACCATACTGAAAAGAATAACCGCACTGATTACTTTGGCCCGAGCATTGTGCAGCCGCAGTTCTAACTATAGAAGCACATTCAGCATCAGAACAAGAAATCATCGAAGAAGTGGACGAGCCAGCAACGCTAAAGAAATTGAGCTCAATCTGCAAAACAAAACATTATTTCCATAAATCACTATTTCTTTAAAGCATAACACAAACGTAAGAGCAGAATTTTACCCCGAGCCCACTAGTTTGCGGACAATCAGCGCAAGACTCACACGAAAGCCATAAAATATCACTCCCCGTATCGATTTGCACGTTGAATTCCCTCGGTGGAGACCCCAATTTTACTTTAGTGAAGTACAGGCTGCAAAAACACATGTATTCAAGAAAACGAAAGCCTTAGAAAACAACCAAGTTTCCAGCTCAGTGACACTATAACATGCAGATAAAGAATTCAGAACATTATCTAGAAATCCAAGAAAAACCTCTCCGAATAAGAAAAGTTACCCGACGCGGTAGGGATCGGAGGTGCCCATAACGGCGAAATCCACTATGCCACCGTGGAAACTCTGCAAGATGCGCGCGTGGCGCGCTTTATCCCGAGCCTTGAGCTCCTCCAGCTCCACTTTCTGGTCCAGCGGGAAAGCTCTCTCTAAAGAAAGTACACTGGGCAAGAACCCTCCTCCGCCATCGCCGCCGGAAACCTCCAAGAACATGGCGGCGGCCGCCATGGCAAGAATCAGCACAACGGCAGCCATTGCCGGCGCGAAGACCCGAGAGAGTGTGGGATTTTTTTGCTTTTTATTCAAAAAAAAGAAGAAAGGAACGGAGGATTGTAGTCGTATTACATTGACTGGAACAGAGACAGGGATAAGCGTGAGAGAAGAGTGCGGAGAATGGTTTGCCTTTTGTTCATTTTCATGGCATAATGAACAACATCCGTCATTTCATGGTAGTTTGCAAAATGGCGGTGAGGCAAAAGATTAAGAGACCATAACATTGGGTAGAGCCGTAGAGCCTTGTTTATACGCTTTGCCAATGGTTTTTCAGCTTTGGATTGGGAAAGTACCAAAAGAAAGAGGTCAATTTCTTCTCAAATTAATTCATTTCATAATTATAATTAATAAAGTGATTTATTGTGAAATGATATTTGAGTCCGTCTCTTGAAAGATGTTTTTTCTCTGAAATATCAAGATATTGTAAAATAAAGTAAAGTAATGACTCACTTTCTTTTGACACTTAAATTTAAAAAGGTAGAATTAGTCGTTGAGAATTTATTGAAAGAGTAAAAAGTAAATTGAGTGGATAAAAACAACCTAGAATTTGCCAAAAAGGGAAAGAGGACAATGTTAAAAAACCATCATAAAAATGAAAGAAAGTCAATGTTAGAAAATCGGAGGGAGTATATGACATTTTTAAAGCTATTTCTTTTATATTAATATACTTTCAATTTTTTATAATATTTATTTTAAATTTATCTACTTATTATACTTTTTATTTTATAAATTCAATTTTATCAACACATTTATTCATTTATATTCAAACAGTTAAAATTATTATGTCCGAATTCGAATAACGAATAAAGTACTTCTTATAAAACAATTATTTATTGAATGCTGGTTGCGGTAGTCATGACGCTGCGAAAACTAGAGCATCACGCACCGTGACTATTATAATGGCAGGGATAGGATAACTCAGCATCTAAGGTTATACAATAAGAATTTTTTTTCTTTCTCTATTTAAGTATTTGCATTTTGAAATATTTTTAATACTATTTATTTTTTTGTCAACAAAATAAATTTTATATTAATGGTATCCATTCATTTTACTTTGATTACCTTCAATTTAATCTCTGTCTCTCATTTAATATTTCAAAATTTAACCAAAATCAAAGGTCTCACAATCAACTTGAACGAGGGAGACCCATTAAACGGTTTTGATACTCCCCCAAAAGTTTTATGTTACGAAAAAATGAAATTAAAATATAAAATCAGTGAGTTTACAAAGGCAAAATCTTAGGAAAACCCGTCTTTCTATAAGTTTATGGAAAGACGAGATTTAATTAAAATTATAAAAGGTAAAAGGTCTTAGTTGCAATATTAAAATTTTATCATACAA
>JAULKJ010000003.1:7734859-7754042 GCA_032355405.1 Rubia balearica
TAGCGTGTTACCGCGCTTCAGATACAGATTAGGGTACTCTTCTTAGTCTGTAATCTCACAAATTGCTTCCCTTTGAGAAAATCATATTTTCAGGGTTTGGGGAGCCTAATAAATATCCCCCAACAATGGTGGTTTAATTAAAAAAATTCAATTTTAAAATTTATAAAAATAATTTTTTTGAATTGATTTAACCGTTAATTAAGACCTTCTCTCAATCCAAATATCTATCTGAAAGAGAGAATTTCTTCACCTTGTAAGTTTTACTTTTAGACGACTTCTTAATTTCTTTCCAATTTCTCCTTCCCCCTCCTTAGACATTGCGGCCAAAATCGGATGATTTTCTTGACCAGCCAAATAGTAGGAGACAGTCAAAGTCAACTTGAAGATGCAATTAAGGCTTGTTTGAATGTCAATATTCAGCTCCTTAATCACACACATGCATCCATTTAAAAACTAAACTGCCAAAAGTTTCAAACTCATCCAACCACTCCAACAAAATTAGCCATGGAACTGTACATCACCTTCATCATCTTGTACATCTTCTTATACATGGTAGCCAGATTGCTGTTCAGATCCAAAGCCGTTAAGACACCTCCGGGGCCAAAGCCCCTCCCGATCATCGGAAACCTTCACCAGCTCAATGGCCCTCTCCCGCACCGCACCCTAGCCGATCTAGCAAAGAAGTACGGCCCGATCCTCCACATCCGGCTGGGGGCCGTGCCGACGGTGATCGTGTCCTCCGCCGAGGTTGCGAAACAGGTCTTAAACGACCACGATATGGTGTTCGCAAACCGGCCTTCGTTCCTCTTCACCGAAATCCTCCACTACCAAAGCCAGGATATCTCCTTCTCTCCCAACAACAGTTCGTGGAGAAACCTGAGGAAGATTTGCATCATGGAGCTCCTCAGCCCCAGGAGAGTCCAATCCTTCCGCCCGATTCGGGAAGAGGAAGTGATGAACATGGTGAAGGCAATCCATTCCCGGAAGGGATCCGTCATCAACATGACTCGGATGATCTTTTCACTGACTTATGGTATCATATCTCAGTCTGCTTTTGGTAAAAGGAGCAAATACCACGACCAATACATCGTCCTAATGGACCGGATCGTGAAGATGATGGGGGGCTTCAACTTGGTGGATCTGTACCCTTCGATTAAGATTCTGCAAACAGTTACTGGATTGAGGCGTACGTTTGAGAAAATTCATGAAGAGGTTGATGGCGTTCTTGAAACCATAGTTGCGGAGCATAAAGAAAAGAGAGGACGGAAAGGAGAGTCGGAAAGGGAGGACTTGGTTGACGTGCTTGTTAATATTCAGAGCTCCGGCGCGTATGGTGGTTCGATTTCCGATAGCAACATCAAGGGAACCATATATGTAAGTCAAAACAAATCATTCCACACACTTAATATACTGCTCCGTAAATTTGAACTATTGTAATATTTTTCGACCGGTACTTATTAAAATGTTACATTAACTTATCAATTGCTAGTTAAACCTCTGAATAATGTTAATTAAATCTTTAAAAGTGTTACGTTAAATTTAATGCAACATCAAACTAAGTTAACACTCGTGGAATTGTTGCAATGGGTTCAATTTAACATTTTTAGCACCTAGACCAACACTTTCAACGTGTTACATTAGCCTTGGATTATAGTAGTGTTTTTTACCCGAAGGGCTGACATGATTTGAGTGAATGATCAACAGAATGTTTTCAGCGCGGGAGGTGAGACTTCATCGAATACCATAGTTTGGGTGATGAAAGAGATGATGAGAAACCCAGCAGTTCTGAAAAAGGCCCAAGACGAGGTAAGGAGAGTGTACGGCGAGCAAGGAAACGTGGATGAATCGAGGCTTCGGGAGCTCGAGTACCTGGAGGCAGTGATCAAAGAAACCTTGAGAATCAGGCCTTCTGCTCCTCTGCTGCTGCCAAGAGAAAACAGCGAGTCCTGCGAAATCAACGGCTACCAAATCCCAGCTAAGACTAGGCTCATGGTTAACGCTTTCGCCATCAACAGAGACCCGAATCACTGGGAGGATCCCGACACGTTTAACCCGGATCGGTTTCTCGAGGCAGACATTGATTACCAGGGGAAGAACTATGCTTACATCCCATTTGGGGCGGGGCGAAGGATCTGCCCCGGAATATCATTTGCTCTGCCTATCGTGGAGCTTCAGATTGCACAGCTTTTGTTCCACTTTGATTGGGAGCTGCCTGGGAACATCAGAAATGAGGATTTGGACATGACCGAGGTCTTTGGCTTGACCGTTGCCTCCAAAAACGATTTGGAGTTGATTCCGGCTGCAATTTATCCGCTTTCCATCTTGGCTAAGTAGAGTTATGCGTAGAATTTATATCAAGCAGGGTAGCACAATCCATTTCATTTTCAGTTTTTCATTTGCAATAAAATCGCATGCCAAAAACAAAACCCCTTACGCAGTACTTTACAAAAGGATCCAATTTAGGTTTGCATTCCTAATTTGCTATGCTACCTTGATAAAATATTTACCTACCATATAGGAAAGGAGGCAAAAAATTGATACAGGATATCCAAATAAAATAACACAACCTATGTGCCGATGAAATTTCCTTCACCAAGCGCCAAACTATTTGTTGCTTCTGAGACACCGTCCATCCATACATTAGTAGAGAGAGCTCTATAAAAGGCGGAGTTAGGAGACGGTTTCATAGGAACCGCTTTTAACTAAGATCTGGAAGGGGTTTTGAGTTTGGGAGCCCATTCCAGGTCATTTTAAAGGCGGTTCCGCTTTTAATGGTGATAAATTAAAGGCAGTTCCGCCTTTAGAGACGCCTTTAATTAAGGCAGAAAGCACATCCAAGTTTGGAAGTGCTATCTCAGCTCACCTTTAAATTTTAAAGGCAGTTTTTAAGGTAGAGATGCTTTTAATGAGCTCATTTTGGCCCAAACCCATATATACTTAGGCGCATAGTACTTCTCCCTCCAAAAACCCTTCTCCTCAGAAATACTTCTCCTTTGCAATCCGTCTTATTTCCCCACAACACAACATCCACCCTACCGTCGCTCCAGTCCCGTCTCCCCAGCCCCGCTTCAGCTGCTTCAGCCCTCGATTCTGACGCTTCTCCTCCTCTTTCATCTCCAACCTGCCTCCCCCATTCTCTTTTCTTCCGCTACTCCAAATCCCTCCACTGTCCAAATCTCTCTACCGTTGCCTTTCCTCTGTTGTTTTCCCTGTGCTCTGGCCCCTTTACTCTGGTCGCGTACGCCGCCGGAGATCGATGTACAACAGACAGAATGAGCTCGATTGAAGGTGTTCAACAGAGAAAATCCTCACTGCGTCGCCGCCGAGTCGCCACATAAGGCCACTCTAATTTGTGTTGCTGTGTTGTCCAGTACTGTTGATGTTTTCATGTTTCCACCGTCGATGTCATTTTCTTGATCTGAAATTGCGCTGCCCAAAATTGATTGGTTTCTGGCAAAAAAATTTTGGAAGGTCGGAAATAGGTTCCGAGTTCGGACCCTATTATTCGATCAAAGGTGGAACCAGAGAAGGCGGTTTTAAAATCTCTTCTCTAATTCGATGGAACCACTTTTAATCACTCCTTCCTCCACTAGTGATGTAAGCCATCATTTCTCGAATGTTAATATGCATTAACAAACTCTCGAAAGGTTCCTGGAGGAAAAATCTCTGGTATTTAACTTAGCATGAAGATGAGTATAACATTGTGACTGAATCCAACACAGGCTATGTTGAGTATTCATATGGCAGGCAGATATTGTGTGAGGTCTCCATGATTGTCGAGGACTCTGATTCCCTTCCTTTATGAAAAAGTAGTAGTGTTTGACTATAATTATGATAGTAATCATAGTTTCCATGTTAGAGTGTATCTCGAATATTCTTTCAACATGGATACCGTAGGCCCATCGATGCACGAGTATTAATGACTGACTAGGACTTAGGCCCAGGTATTATCAATAACCCCAGAGATACAAATGAGCCTCTCGATACGAAGGAACCTTTCGAAAGGTTTTCATCGAGGCTGGTATTTGGCTTTCTCAATTTATCAATTATTAAAGCCTTTGACCATGAAGGAACACACGTTAAGGGAAGTTACCAATTCTATACCAAGTGTCAAGCCATCAGAGGAGAGAGAAAAAGAATCACCCATGTTTACACATTTTTTCAAGTTCCAAGGTGATCTCTAATCATTATATTTTTGAAAATGGTCTCATTACTTCCATAACTCTATTTCCCTCGTCGTTTTCACTTCATTTTGCAAGTATGTGAAGAAATTTTGCAATGTCTGCAAGGCATTTCACTTTTGTTTTTGCTTCAACTCTTTTTTCTCCAATAAAAAATAGTAATGTCTAAATAATCCTACTACAGTGAGTGCGACCAATCGTTCATTTTCCCATTAAGCACAACAGGGTAACGAATAGGCCACTAACCTTTAATAGTTCAACTTACAAAGTCCCTCAATAGAACTCTAGCTTGGATCCAGAGGATGTCAAAACCTTTGAGACTCCCCTGGAGTGTTTTTAAAATGTAGCGAAGTTGATGAATGATCTGATGAAGTTCAAGGAATATGGCTCCCACACCACCAACTACAAGTGGCCAGTGATTTAAACCAAGAGGGTATTCAACAAGTTCTCAAAAACAATGCTGGGAAGCTGGTCGAGTCAATAGGGGTCGATGTCTGTGAGACCCTGACTCAGAAGTCAGTAGGATAGTAAGTTATGTATAAAATAAATAGTTAATAATGTAAAATAGAATATCAAATAAGAATGTAATATTATAATATTTATTATATAATTTGATGGTAATTTAATATAAATTATTAAAGAAAGTAAATTATATTAATTAAGGGTAAAGTGTTGGGAAAGACCGTCTTTCCATATACTTATGGAAAGATGAGTTTAATTGAAATAATAAAAGGTAAAAGATTTTAGTTGCAATATTAAAATTTTATGGAACAACGCGTAGTAGTTATAAAGTTTATAACCCGATTCATGCAACCCAAAAATTTTATTTTGATTTATTCTAATTTACACTTTAAACCTTGGTCTTTCCATTATTTGTGGAAAGACCGTCTTTCAAAAGATGGACTCCTAGACAAATTATTTAATAACTTGCGTAAAGACTATGTTTCCAACAAAAAATTATAAATTACACACATTTAAAACAAATAGTGAGTTTTTTTCTTTTGATTTTTAGATCGCATTGATTAATCTAGTGTTATGCGAATAGAATAAAAATTTCTAATTTTACAATTAACATATATGATAATTTGTATTGTAATAGCATCAAGAATATATTTTCAAATTTAAATTTAATTACTCCATCCATCTCAATCAAACTTGCACACACAAAAATTCACGATCTTCAATAAACATATTTAACTGTAAATATGTGTAACTACGGACAATAACTATGCATAAAAATTTAATATTTACAAACTACATTATACCACGAATCAAATAATATTTTATACAATAAAATTATTGATCATATGTTATAAACATAAAATTATAATATTAAACTATTAGTAGTAGTATATAGGTAGACTGCTAATAGTTTTGGAACCGCGTATCGTGACTTTATTAAAGTGTTTAATAATAATATTATTGTAGTAGGGTCGCATTCATATAAATTGCATAGACAAAATCTAAAACTACGAATGGGTATTGTCGTGTTGAAGCGGACTCAACATTTGGGTTTTGAATTTTTGATCAGGAATGGATATTCCCTCTGTCCCAACTTAATATTCATAAAATTAATATTTAGAAATTACTTGTTACAACGAAGTCAACTATATAACATATGATAATATTGTTACTCATATATTTATTTAAATATGCGATCAAAGTTTAATACAGATTAGTGTCTAAAAAGTAAGTGTACAATTTGAGGTGTTACGGATAGCAGCCAAAAATCTTGACTTTCTGGTCAACCCACGCTTTTGGTCTTCTCTCTCTGTCTCTGCTTAAATGGTCAACTCCTAATCCATCTCCAATGTCTGAAATGAGGTCCAGGTTTTTCCATTTTCTTTTTCCCAAATCTATAGTTCGACTGAATGAATTGTATTCTGTTTAATAGTTGACAAAGTTATTGTCCATTTTCAAAATAATTTTTTTAAAATTACTGTCCATGCTTATACTTTTATGATGAACTCGCAATTATAAAAACAACCTTTTGAAAATTGAGCTTTTCAACTGCTGTGTATTTTCTTAGAAAATCACTTATTTTCATCAAATTTACATATTCCGCGCAGTAAGTAGCATTAAATGTTTTTTTATCTTAGTCTAACCGTCATAGACGGGTAGGAAAGGTGTCTTTCCTTTTTTTTTATTATATTAAACTCATATGTTGCCAAAAGTTGGTTTACATTGCTCGAAGGCATACATCGAATTGCCCGAGGGTTTACATTAGTTACCTGAAAGCTTATAGCAGTTGCCCAAATTAGTCTTACATCGGTTGTCCCGAAGGGGCATCATAAAGGCGCTAGAAATTGAATGACAAGTTTGTAACCTTTATGTATAAATAAATAGAAAGGGGTACATCACAATATTAATGATCAAAATACTGCATGCACCTCCGATTAGTTCGGCTCGAACCACTGGAAGTCGTTCACAGTATTCAAATATCAGCGTTAAAAGATAATTATTCCATGGTCCCTTTGTTTCATCTATAACTATACTCGCTTTTATGATTATATTCAAGACATGTTGACCACTAGTAATTCTAGTTCTATACAATAATTATACATGAAAAAATTGATATTTAAAAATACACATTATCATAAATATAACAGTAGGTCGCATGATCACAAATCACTTATATAATAATTGAATTTTATGATAAATATGTTTTGAAAAATTGACCAAAAAATAACCAATTACATGTAATAATGAAAGACTAAAGTATATTTTTTGAATTTGAAATGTACTTTATTCAACCAGCATATGCGATTTAATAATAATGGAATCATTCATATATATAAAGGTTTTTTTTTTAAAAGAAGTCGGAAGTTAAAAGAATGCATTTCATGTCAAATGGAGAGTAAAACAAAATATTGTAACGAATAATCAAAACGTTATGCACTTTCTTCTTTTCATACAAAAGGCATAATATTCTATATTTATTTTAGTTATAGGGACACTAATAAATATATGTAGGGCGTATTGTCATGCATTCAACATTTGCAACCAATTAATCCATATGATTTTGGTGAAAGATTACGTATCTTGTGAAAGATGATCTTTACATACGTTATGAAAAAATTGAAGTTTAAACTGCAAATTACAAGAAATTAAGATAATTTTTTTGACTTACATTAATCGGGTCATAAACTTATACCTACTACATATTGCATAATATTTTTTAATATTGTAACTAAAATTTTTAAACTTATGATCTAACTTAACCCCATATTTTCATATGTCTATAAAAAAATAATTTTTCCCAAAACTTTAATAAAAAAATATTACGATCTGAGGAGTACGTGTGGAAAACCTTGGAAAAGACGATTTTTCCACATTATTTTGGTGTAAACGCCAATTAATTTGTCGAATTAAGTCATCGCAAGGAGTATAATGTGGCCACCTTTTTCCACCATGGAGAAAAATATATACTGCCGTGTGGAGGAAGTCAAAGATTTGGTAGTTTTCAACCTTTGCATTAAACTACAATAATAATTTTAACGTAACAAGACTTGCACTTGAAACATGAAAGTACATAAGGGGTGATTGATAAGTATAAATTCCAGGGCGCCGAAATCCAATTTGTCGCAATTCAGGACTTGCAAAATCTGAATTTTTTCCTCAAGATCTTGACAGGTGGATGACTTTAAAAACAATGGCATTAATTTGCTTATGTTAGTAGTTATGGGTCAAAACTGTCAAATGTGTAATCTTTCATTTAGTAGAGGTATACAAAATATATATTTTTTCAAAAATAATCATTCAAAGGTGCTATTGCTGAGAAATAATTTTACGTTTGTACTATTGCATTTTAGAGATCCAATAAAATTATAATATTATTTTTGGTCATCTATTTATTTTTGGTCATTCTTGACCCATGAATTAACAAAAGTGTTAAGTCGTACCACTTCCATCTAGTCAGTCCATTAAACTTTGTTTGACATTTTGAGGGGCAAAAACATCTTTCCATATTCGACCTCAAAGTTCTTTGCAATGCAAAAGAACGCCTTCTAGAATCGTGCATGCGACGCATGGTGAATCTCAACTCGGATCTCGTCATTGTCGACGACATCTTAATGGCTCGAGAAGACATCTAAACTCGTATCTTGCACAGGTTGAGAAGATATCAAACCCATATCTTACGTAGCTCGAGAAGACATTCATCTGAATTGCAAATAATTTTGGGTTGAGTAGGAAAAGATATTTTTGCTCCTCAAAATGTCAACGTTGAATTTAACAGTTTGACTAGACGGAAGTGACTTGACTTAACCCTTCTGTTAGTTCATGAGTCAAGAGTGTTCAAAAAATAAATGTAGGGCCAAAGGTGAACAATAAAGAAAAGAAATAGTGAACTTTCATTTTAACAAATTGGTGATAAGTAAAGTGATTCAAAATTTTGTATATATTTTTTGTTTTTGTGAAAGATTCATTCTGAGAATGCGTCCAACAACAATTACAATAAATGGTAACAACATCTAATACAAACATCCTAATATAGAATAGTTAAGCTATGTGTTAGTCATATTGATTTTTACAAATAGGAGATCGAATCTAATAAAAAATGTAACAACAAACTTGAAGATGTTAACAAGCTACTAGCGAAAGTTATACACTGCTTGACAATATAATACACCTCATATACTAATCCACAATGAATGAGTCATTGATCAAATTCAATGGGACACGTGTCATAAGGATCTAATCAAAACATATCACTACATTTTCATGATGGTAATATCCTACACCTATTGAACGAGATGAAAATCATCGCAATTATTAGTAAATTTTCATCTAAAAGCAATGTAACATAAATAAACTTCAACAAGCATCCTTTACATGTCAATGTGAAACTATCTCCACGATCTAACTTGGACTCATTCAATGGGATCCCCAACATCCACGTCCCACCACGTACCAATGTAGTCACCTTCTCGCGTGCTGATGTGGAAAAATGTCACGTATTCAGTATTTAATTGAGTGCATTGTAGTCTTTTAGCATCTTATAAATGTTACTTAGGTTTGCAACTCATTATCTGAATTCAGTTCATCAAGCAGCTGTAATTCAGCTCACACCCTGACCCTTGGAATGGCATTGGCAGCTCAGATCGGCTGTAGCTCATGAGTATAAATAGCCAGCTTGGAATCAAGTTTAGCGATTCAAACTACAACAATATATTGGGATATGATATGGGCTACGATTTTGGGCCGAAGTGATGATCCAGTAGTGAGTAGGAAATCGGCCCAACCTTTTGTGGGACTCGAATCATTTCATCTCCTTGCTATTCTCCAGTCTCCAGTTGCACAGAAACAGAGCCTATCCTTAATTTCTGCAAACCTTAAACCACTCGAAGAAGAAGAAAGACTCCTGTAAGAAAGTGGAGCAGAATCGTTATGCCCGCGTCACTCTCCCTCCTCCCGACCCCATTTCTCCACCCAAGAACAATCAATGGCTGCCCGAGAAGAATCGCACCCCATTTCCACCATTCCCATTCCCGTATCACATCTTCCATTGGAGAAAAACCAGAAAAACCTTCAAACAATAAGCCCACATCATGGGTCAGTCCGGATTGGCTAACTAGTTTCACCAGCTCGTTCACTGTTGGCCAGAATGATGATTCGGGAATCCCCATAGCGAGCGCCAAGCTGGAGGACGTTTCCGAGCTTCTGGGCGGCGCGCTTTTTCTTCCTCTGTACAAATGGATGAATGAGTACGGCCCCATTTATCGCCTGGCTGCGGGTCCCAGGAATTTCGTGGTGGTGAGCGACCCTGCCATTGCCAAACACGTGCTCAGGAACTATGGCACGAAGTATGCTAAGGGCCTTGTTGCCGAGGTTTCCGAGTTCTTGTTTGGTTCTGGTTTCGCCATTGCTGAAGGCTCCCTTTGGACGGTAATTGCTGTACCCTCTTTCTTTCGGTTTTCTGATTGATGGCGTATGATTAACTGTTGTACATATTTTTTTTATTGGTCCCGTGAATTTCATTTAAGTGTATCATCTATGTTGATTTGAACTAAGGCCATGTTCTATTGGTCTGAATTGAACTAATTATAGCAGAACTGAACTCTTTGTAATTTATCATTAATAGCAGCTAAGTTGAAAACTAAGGTGAATTGTAATCAAGCCCAAGAGACTAGAGCTTATATAGAATGTGGATTGAAAACTAGAAGTAACCCCATTGAATGAAAAAAAGGAACAAGAAGAGAATCTCCTAAAGGTTGTTTGACCTAGTTTGTAGGAGACCCGTTGATAGATGTATAGGGGATTTATAACCACTAAAACAATTTGAACAGGAAGGGTTTATAGAACATTCGGAAGAATGCTATGTTTAAATACAATGGTTATTGTGTGTCTCAACTGAACATGATGGAAATTATGATACATATAGTCGTTATCATATAGTGGAATGAAGAAGATGTCCTTGACCTAGCATGAACATCTAATAGTATCGACACCCTTCGTACCATCTAATCTTTTGTATGTACATTTCGTCAAGTTTTCTTGCTCGCCTGTTATAGTGTTGACACCCTTCGTATCAAAATTGTTATGTTTTTGCCAATGCATTCTCTACTTCAATCGCTTGTTTCTATAACTTCAAGGAATCAGGCTCTCTCTTGTTGTTCCTGTGAAATTAACATGTTTGTGTATGTTATCATGAGGGCCGTTGACTTCTCTTCTCATTTCGTCATTTTTTGGTGTTTAGGATCCTCAGTATGGCCCATACAGGCCTTTAACAAATGGTAGTATTTTGAGATGAAGTGTAATTTGGTATAGGCAAGGCGCAGGGCTGTGGTTCCATCACTTCACAAGCGATACTTGTCAGTAATAGTTGATCGGGTCTTTTGCAGATGTGCCGAAAGATTAGTGGAGAAGCTCCAAGCCGCCGCTGCTACAGGATCTCCTGTAAACATGGAGCAAAAGTTTTCTCAACTAACCCTTGATGTTATAGGCATGGCTATCTTCAACTATAATTTCGATGCCCTTTCTACTGATAGTCCAGTTATCGATGCTGTTTATACAGCACTGAAAGAAGCAGAGTTGCGTTCGACGGATATATTACCATATTGGAAGGTTAGGTCTTTGCTCAGCTTATTAGTCTTTCCAATAAGCGACTTCATCTTGAGCTATAGATGAACTAATCTACTTGCATTATAGATTGAAGCTTTATGTAAGATAGTCCCGAGACAAATAAAGGCTGAGAAGGCTGTGACACTGATCAGGAAAACTGTGGAAGAGCTCATTGCTCAGTGCCGGGAGATTGTACAAACTGAGGGTGAAAGGATAACTGAGGAAGAATATGTAAATGATTCAGACCCCAGCATACTTCGGTTCTTGCTTGCCAGCAGAGAAGAGGTATGTAATATTCTTCGTCGCTTAAGTAACCTCCCTTCCTATAATTGTTGTCGTCATATTAGTTCACTCTTAATACCTCGAAAAACATAAATTGGCAGTTTGAAAGTCCTACTTCAACATTTACTCGAGCTTTGAATATTTTTTGCTTTAGGTTTCAAGCACTCAGCTACGAGATGATCTTCTGTCAATGTTGGTTGCTGGCCATGAAACTACTGGTTCTGTGTTGACTTGGACAGCTTATCTGTTAAGTAAGGTAACTTTCTTAAAAATCAGATGAACATATACCATAGCTTTAATTCATTGGTTGTGCATTTTTCTAATACGGGCTCATACCATTGCATTTCACAGGCACCATCTTCTTTAAGGAAAGCCCAAGAAGAAGTTGACAGAGTTTTACAAGGCCGAGCTCCTACCTATGAAGACATTAAAAATCTCAAGTTCTTGATGCGCTGTATTAACGAGTCAATGCGTCTATATCCGCATCCTCCGGTACGTCCCGTTCTATCCTTTGGCTGCCAAATGGCTACACTTTTGTTTCTGATTTTGTTCAAAGTTCTATACACGCAGGTCCTGCTAAGAAGAGCTCAAGTTCCTGACGTGCTTCCTGGAAATTACAAGGTTAATCCCGGTCAAGATATAATGATTTCAGTGTATAATATCCACCATTCCTCACAGGTAACCTATGCAACCTGGATTTTTGAATTATACACCTACTTTACTATAAATTTGTATGATGAAGATCTCGACGAATTTGATTGGTTGCGTGAAATTGTATACTTGCTAAATTAGTAAATTACCTACATATAGTGCATTGTTATCAAATTATCGCTAAGACCTCTTTCATGAAAAAACATTTTGGACTTCATTTCTTCTTCTTCGGTGTTAAGGTATGGGAAAGAGCTGAAGAATTTGTCCCAGAAAGATTTGAATTAGAAGGTCCAGTTCCTAATGAGTCAAATACCGACTTCAGGTACTTATTGTGCATTACTTGTCATAAACTCGATCGGCCGGTGGTTCAATGATTGCATTTCCATTAAAAACTTGTCCATCAGATTCATCCCATTCAGCGGAGGACCTCGGAAATGCGTAGGTGATCAGTTTGCTTTGATGGAAGCCATTGTTGCTCTCGCGGTTGTTCTGCAGCGCCTGGACTTCGAGCTGATCCCGGACCAAAACATTAGCATGACTACCGGAGCCACCATACACACAACAAATGTAAATGCTCCTCAAACCTCTTTGACTACATTAATGTTGTCATTTATGATCATTGATGAATGATCTTCTGTTCTGCAGGGTTTGTACATGAAAGTTGGTCAAAGGAAAAGTGCTCCATCATTTGCAGCAAGTGTTATTGAGTGAGATCTGATTCTTAGTATATAAGTATATTTGTTCGATAACATTTGGTGTTCGCTATTTATGGCATATGTGAATTGATATTAGTTAAGGAGCTCTTTGTCCCGTAACTTTTATGTGCATCTCACGCTTCATTAACTTATTTGTACTTCAAATAATAAAATACAATAAATATTCCGTGGGGTATTATTGTTAGTCATTAGTAGAGTTGTAGAGGGAAAAAAGTGTTTGCTTCTTGGGCCATCAATAAATAGTCCTCATTACGAAGATATACAAAATATTCATTGGCTGTGACGGGTGAGGGATGCTTTTAAGACTAAAATATAGCATTCTTAAAGTATGCTCCCTCCGTACCGCTATAAATTGTTGAATTTGACTTTTGAAAGTCAATTGCATCAATTTTTAACTATTAATATCTTTATTTATGTGTGTAAAAGAAATTCAGAAAAAATATGATATAAAATAACATGTTATGATGAATCCAACGACAGATAATATGATAATAATCTTACATATAGAATAATAGAATTTAATGGGTGAAGTTGGGTTAGTTTGACTTTCAAAAGTCAAATTAAGCAATTTATACCGGGACGGAGGGAGTATAACGTTTTAAGGAGATATACCAGGATTTTTTTAAAATAAGAAAAAGGGTAAAAATGTGACTATTATTATTTTTACTATAATTGAAACTTATAAAATCTGTGCGAGCATGGGCGGAACTGGGGATGAGGGACCGTGCAAGCCATTCCAACAATTCGATGGTGAACCTTGAAGTAAATGGAGCTGGCCAAATTCTTATTTATTTTTTTAGTGTTTGGGATTTTATCTTTTACAAACGGCCATGAAATTTGAAATTAAAAAAAACTCAAATGAAATCATGTCAACGCCGGAAATTTATATCGAGTCAATGTCGATATAAATTTATCTTTTTCCCAAAGGATATTTTGGTCAATTTATATCGAGTCAACGCCGGAAATTCAAAGTCAATGTCGTTAATGAGGTTTGAGGGTTATATTGACACTTTCATTAACTAGCTTGGGTTGATTTTGCACTAAAAATTATCTGAGTGTTATATTGACAATTATTCAAGTAGGTAGAGTTATATTGGTATATATCCCTATTAAAATTTTATCATGCTATATCCCTATTAATTGGAAAAATAAGAACTCTATTTATCAATTTATATACATTTAAAAAAAATCAAAACTCTATTAATTTGTTCTTTGCTCGAAAAGGACAGAAACCAATGTTGTAGACTTGTAGTGTTATTTTAAAGATTCGTCATCTCTTGAAAATGATCTTTCCATCAAAAAGATCAAAATTTAAAATGAAAATAAGGAGAAAATAAAAATAAAATTTTTGAATTATATTAATCGGGTCATAAGCTTATAACCATTGCACGTTACATAATAAAAATTTAATATTGCAATTAATATATTGTACTTTTTTTAATTCTAATTAAATCCTTTCTTTCCATAAACTTATAGAAATACGATCTTTCCCAAAAAAAAATCCTAATTGTAAGCTTAATATCCGAAAATGCATTATATTTATAAGTTTTAAATCAACAACTACGTTACAAATTTTTAAAAAATATTTTTAATTTTAAATGTTGTATTTTTATATAGAATATTATCGTATTTCAATATGTTTGTTGTGTATTCATATTAATATGTATAATATTTAAATTAAAAATATATAGCGTTTAGAAAATGGCAAAGTCTTGGGAAAGACGGTCTTTCCATAAGTTTATGGAAAGACCGGGTTTAATTCAAATAATAAAATGTAAAAGGTCTTAGTTGCAATATTAAAATTTTATTGTACAACATGTAGTAGTTATAAAGTTTATAACCCGATTCATGCAACCCAAATTTTTTATATTCATTTCTTCTAATTTACACTTTAAACCTTGGTCTTTCCATGACTTATGGAAAGACCTTCTTTCATGAGACGGACTCATATTAGGCAATGTCTTGGGAAAGACCGTCTTTCCATAATCTTATAGAAAAACGGGATTTAATTAGAATAATAAAAGGTAAAAAGTCTTAGTTGCAATATTAAACTTTTATTATGCAACATGTAGTAGTTATAAAATTTATAACCTGGTTCATGTAACCCGAAAATTTTATCTTCATTTCTTCTAATTTACACTTTAAACCTTGGCATTTCCATGACTTATGGAAATACCGTCTTTCAAGAGACGGACTCTTATTTGAATGTGAAAATATATAAATACATAATATAAAATATACATTTTAGAATTTAGCATGTAATTTAACAAATACAGTGTATAAGTTAAAAAAATACAATGACATATCCATAACTTATAGGCCTGCCAGCTGTTAGGAGACTTATTCTTGAAATTATCCTTTTACAATAAATTACCTGTTTTTATGAATGAACAAAGGGAACAAATCTTAATTAGTTATGAAAACATCGTAATTGTACTACTCCCTTACGATAAATATTGTTGCTCATAATTAGATGTTATGTGCTTTACTGGAGGACCAATACTGGCGAATCCAGAAAATTTTCAATGGGGTAACCACTAATATATAAAAAAAATGTATATATTTAATATTAATGATTAAAAAAATTACATAAGATAACCAAATACTAATCTTTTTTTTTTTACCATGGGGTAACCATGCTAGATCCGCCCCTGAATACGCACTAAGTATTTCAAATTTGGAACGAGTCAAAATTAGGATTTAAGGAAAAGGGAAATAGAAAATGATCTTTGAAAAAGATTAGAGAAGAATCAAGTAATCGCTACAAGACATGAACACTGAAAGTCTGAAAGTGATTGTTTAAAGAAGGCAAACATAAATGAGAATATATCAGGTGCTCACTTTAATTTTTGAGTCGCTCTAAAAAAAATCATGGAAAAATCAAAGTTTAAAGTGTAAATTGAAAGAAATGAAGATAAATTTTTTGAGTTGCATGAATCGAGTTATAAACTTTATAACTACTACACGTTGCACAATAAATTTTTAATATTGCAACTAAGATCTTTTACCTTTTATTATTCTAATTAAATCCCATTTTTTCATAACCCTATGGAAAGACGATCTTTTCCAAGACTTTGCCTTTATTTTTTTAAAAAAATATTTTTAAAACGTTTGTAACTTAATTATCAAGAGATTTATCAATTGATTCATTTTTCATTTATCATGTGTAACAAGATTTACTGATATGAACAAACTAATCAAACATTATTAAATAAACAGTATTATTTTAACGAATTTTAAAGTTAAATTATTGTTTTTCAAAATATTTTTCGAGTATTTTCTCCACCACCTCTAACAGTCTGGTTTCTCGTACTCTCTTCCATCATTCGTTCACGACCATTTTATTATCATGCTTGCCACTAGCCAGTCACAACTTCTTTAATCGCTCATGTTTTTCATATTACTTGTTTCTCAGTAGTGGTATTATCATCACCAAATACACTGATTCAAATTTAAACAACTTTAAAAGAAAATTTGTATAAATAACTGTTAAGAATATTTCGTAATTAAAAAATATTGTAGGAATATTGTATAAGAAAATGAAAAATAAATTGTAATTTAACTTAAAATTGAGTACAATACCTAAATTGTCATTTTACCAAAGATAAAAGAAAAGGTGTGCGTTATGAGAGAGCTCAAATCAGAATCGATATTGACGTATGGAAAATCTCGAGAAAGGTGAACTATTCATAAACTCATGGAAATGTCATTTTACTTTTTACATTAAAACTTATACTACATCCGTCCTAGTAAAAATAACACATTTAATTTTTCACGGTTTTCAATGATCTTATTTGATCATCAATATCTCTAACTACATATAATAAATTTGCATAAAAAACTGATACTTATTAAATAGATATTAAGATGTATCTAACAATATCTCGCATGATATCATTATTATGTATATATTAATTTGTATTTAGGGTCAAAGTTTACAAAATTTGACTTGTAAAAAATAAATGTGCCATTTGTGTTGGGACGGAGAAAGTATATTTTAGTATATATATATATATACATATGCTGTATTTTATGAGTGAAAACAAGTAACATTGTGTTTCTAATGTGAAGCTATAAAAAATAGAATATAAAGAATACAATATATAACTTTTTAATTTTTTAAAATTTAATGTGTAATTTAATAAAGTAAATTTTTGGAAAAGACAGTCTTGTCATAGGCTTATAGAAGACGTGTTTAATTAGAATAATAAAAGGGTAAAAGATTTTAGTTGCAATATTAAAAAATTATTATGCAACGTGTAGTAGTTACAAGTTTATGACCTGATTAATGCAACCCAAAATTTTTATCTTTATTTCTTCTAATTTGCAATTTGAACTTTGGTCTTTCCATAACTTATAGAAAGATCATCTTTCAAGAGATGAAATTTTTAATAAACGTAACGTATAAGTAAAAAAAAACAATGAAACGTCCACAATTTAAAGATTTACAACCTATCAAGAAACCTCCTCTTCACCGCAACGAAGTTAAAGCTATACGCAGAACAATTTACGAATAAAAATTATTTTCTTACAAAACAAAAAATCTATTTGTGAAGTATACATAACTATTACTGAAATTACGACTAGAAAATGACTGCACATAGGTTTCCAATTTTCTAAAAAAAATATAAAAAAAGTTGTGTATTGATAAAATGTAAAATTCACACATAATTGTGACTGTGTGTATTCACATATATAGTGAGTACAAAGGCGCGTGACACACAAGCACTATTGATGCTGACTGGCGCGTGAATCTCCCGGTAGTAGTGTCGAAGTCGTGCCGGGAAAAGCAGACGGCCATTGGACTGAGCAAAACAGGAACGGCAATGGAGAGAATCAGAGAGGGAGCTGATTGGTGAAGACAAAACTGACTCTGGTGAAGACAAAGAAGATCGACTCAGATCAAACGACGCCGTTGAAACTCGGCATCGAGAAACAGTGAAAATCGACGAGAAGAGCAATCTATGGAGCTGGGCTGGATGATCTGCAACGATGCTTGATCGACAGAAAAGCTGAGAAAACCCAGGTGGAGGACAAGGACGACGATCGGAGCAGCGGACAGTAGCGGCGGACGGCCGGCGGTGGGCAGCAACTGGTGTCGTCTACAGACATGGAGATTTTTTATTTTATTTTTTTGAAAAACAAAGAACAGTCCACAGTACTAACAGAGACACAGAAAGACCAATCACACAGCAAACTTGTAATTGGCAGTTGACGCGGCGCTAGTGCGAGGAAGAAGCCAACAACGAAGAAGAAAGATCAGGAATTTTAGAGAAACGTGTTTGATACCATGATACAATGTAAAACTCACACATAATTGTGATTGTGTATATTCATATATGGTGAGTACAAATGGTATATAAGGTAGAACAAAACTAATTAGAAAGGTTTTTTTAATATGATTTTAATTCATTTAATATGTATATAGAAAGATCATGAATATTTACATTTATGTTGTGCCCAAGTGTATAGATTTTCTAAACTACTTTTGTCACATGTTGCCATTTTTTCTGGTTATCCCAAGTATCATATAATAGAAATTATTTACTCCCCCTGATTTCCTAACATTGGCTCTTTTTCCTTTTTTGGTTGGTTTTTTAACAATGGATCCTTCCCCTTTTGGCAAAGTTTAAGTTATTTTCATCCACTCAATTTACTTTTTACTCTCTCAATACAATTTCCACCACTCATTTTACTTTTCTTAAACATTGGGCCCTTTTGTTGGGAGCCAATCTTAAGCAACCAGAGGGAGTAATTGGTGCTGTCAATCGGGAATATTGAAGTCATTTTGACTAATCTAAACTCAAACTGTCTAAAAATAACATGCTAATATTATAATATGTACTGATTTTAATTCTTTACTATATATATAATCCCAAACACCATATAATAGAAATTGTTTGCTTGGTGCTATCAACCGGGGATATTGAAATCGTTTTGACTAAGCTAAACCCAAATTGTCTAAAAATAACATGCTAATATTATAATATGTTACTGATTTTAATTCTTTGACTAATCTAAATCAAAGTTATCTAAAAATAAGATGCAATATTATAATATGTACTGATTTTAATTCTTTACTATATATAATCAATCTTAACTTGTTTAAATATATAACTTCTAAAGATATATTTAAACCCATAAATATCTCATACTATATATATACACACACATATATCACTAAAGAAAATTCAAACAAACAAATAATCTGAAATAACAAAATGTTTTAATTTTTTCATACAATGATAGAGTACTTTGGATAGAAATATGCATACATCTTATTTTATTTAT
>JAULKJ010000003.1:7799672-7810590 GCA_032355405.1 Rubia balearica
GCATCCTCGCTGTAACCGTACTGCGGCGGCTTCCTAGCCTTAGCTTCGTAAGCTCGTCGGATTCCGTCCCCGAGGAAGTGATACTCCGCGCCGAGGATTCTGTAGAAATCAATCGGCATTTCGACGCTCCGGTCGGAGGGAGCTGCCGGAGGCGTGAATGGAGGTCCGGAGGTGGCGAAATTTAGGTTATCGGGAGGTCGGCGGTGGCCGTGGTAGTTGCGGCGGGAGTGGATGGGAGGAATTGGAAGTCGGAGAGGAGGCGCTCGGCCCATCGGCTGGTGGCGGGGAAAATGTTGGTGACGCCTCCGGTGGTAGCGTTGGAGCTGCCGCTTACGGCGTAGACTTTGCAGAGCTTTCTGGTGGAGGGCGGCGGCGGTGGCAGTAGTGGCGGAGGGCACAGTTTTAAAATTTCCATTCTTTTCCTTCAGGGAAATATCTGCAAAATGATGCAGCAAAGTGTAATTATTAATTAATCTTCGATTTCGATTTCGCTTTCGCTTTCGCTTTCGCATTCTTCATGCGCCAAAACGGCCACTTATTTCTCGCGCTCATCTTAAAGTGATATTTTTTAAAAAGGAAAAAAAAAAGTTCTCCCATTACCCTAAATTTCTTACTATGGGATAAATATTTTAAAGTATTAAAATGTCCAGATTGGCTTGAGTTTGAGTCAACATCGGTCAATGCCGATAGATGATGAAATGATTTTTAAAAACTATAATTTAATCAAGTTAAAAATTAATCCAAAAAATCAAGTTAAACAAATGCTCATGTAGCATTCAATTCCTTTATACTCCATGTGACAATATAACCCCGGATTTTTTGAAAATACCAAAATACTCCCAAATGGTATGAGCTTGCTGTTAACATTGATTTTTGTCATCAAATGTTAGTATGACCTAGAAGCTCTCGAATTTAATCGGTTAAAAATGTTCTAAAAGCAATCATCATTTATCTTCCTAATATAGTTGTAAGAGCACCCACCGATTGTTATTTTCATACAACTGATCTTAGATTGTCCATCAATTTAAAAAAAAAATCAGAGAGAGAGCTCAGTGAGCCATGGGATATGAATTCATGAGAGAAGTATGGCAAGACTCGACTGACAGAACGCATGCAATCACATTAACTATGAGTTATCGGGATCCCCGGTATCCATATCATCTTCTTTTGAGAACTCAACATCAATATCTGATCGTCGATGGTTGTCTTTGTAGGGGTTATTTGGCGGGACCATTTTCAAAGTGGATGGAATCGTCGCCAATTTCAACCTAAGTTGCTAACCGTTATGTCTATTTGGACCATATACTTCACGCGGCATGAAAAGTGAGAAACGTACCACATCCAAACTGACGGTGGTGGCTAAAATGAAAAGGCACGAATCTCAAATAATGATGATTTTGGGTGGTTCTATTGGGAGGTGAGAAAGACGAAGTAAATGAAGACTCTGAGTGGTCATGCATGCTTATGTGCATGTGATTTTTTATAGAGATCACTTGAAATTTTTGGTTGAGACACAAGGGTGAGGGAATCGGTAGTAGCGAGAAAAGAGGAATGGGAAAATTTGGAATAAGAGGAGTGTCGAAGGTGGAAGAGGAGTGTGTATGGCGATGCTGAAATTGATGGTGAGAGTGGTGCGATTAGGCACTATAGGGGGAGCTACAAAATTGGATGGCGTTGGTGGGTGGGGATGGACAACCAATTGTTGTGCATTGTTGGTGTTGGTTGAATTTAATGAGGCAAAGTTAACAAACAAAACAAAATTATCAAACGAAGAATAGTGAGAGGGGTTAAATAACAAACTTTTATGTCAATTTACCGCTATACTGCCACTTTCAAAAAAACTCGTAAAATGATAAAAAGTTATGTGGGCACTCATACATTGGAAAAGATTCTATATGTACACTTTTCACAAAAATCGAAGGTCTTATTTCTCGTACAAAAAAAGTCAGGGGTGTTTAGGTCATTTATATTTTCTCTTTATCAAAAATATTTAAGTCAACGTCGATTAAGGGTGAGAGATTAGCAATTGAGAATTATATGTGTAATTTTGAAAATGAGAAAAGTTCATTTATAACCATATGTAATTGTCATAAGTTGTAATATAATCTTCAAATGTTTGAAAGTGTTAATGTAACAATAAATAATTAGTGAAAATGCAACACTAACCATTTCGGCAAAATTTCTGCCAGAATTCTATGAAATTGCTCTTTTAGTCTTTTTACCGCTTTGGAAAAAAAATAAAAGGGCAAAATGACTGACTATTATATCCCTAAACCTTAATCATCTTCTTCCTCTTCCTCTTATTCCTTCGGGATATATACCAATATAACCCTACCTATTTGACTAAATATCAATATAACTCTCAAATAATTTTTAGTGCAAAAAACATCCCTGACGTATAAAATGACTAAAATACCCTTTAACATAAAACCTAAAAATATAAGGATATTTTCCCCTCACACCACCACCACTTCAGCTAGGCCACCACCACCACTTTCACCGCCACGCCATCACCACCACCACCACCTTCATCCAAGCGACCACCACCACTTCCACCGCCATAGAACTACCACCTCTAGCCAGCTACCACCACTGTCTCCTCCACCACCACCACAACACCCCCTCTCGCTTCCCTCCCACCACCACCATCTCCCCCTACCGCCTCCGCCCCACCACCACCACAACCCTCTCCTGCCTCCACCTCAGCTAGCCACTCCCGCCACCACCCCCACTCCCTCGAGCCACCCCGCCCACATACAATCCAATTTTAACTATGCCGAATCACCAAAAGAAATATTTGAATTGGCTCGTGATCACCGTCCTCCTCAGCACCACAGAAATGATGACATCATCAACGAGGCTCGTCTGCAACCCAACACCTCACTGATGAAACAAAGAGGTAAAAAATCGTTCAACGAGTAGATCTAGGGTTCAGGCGACGACGTGGCAGGTGACAACTTTGCAACCCACCACCTCACCGAGAACACAAACGGTGACGGCGTTGCAGACTATTAACGGCAACGGCGTTGCAGGCGACGACATTTAAGCTCATCTGCAACCCAGCACTTCGTCGACGAACTGAAGCGGCGAGGAATCGTCGATGAGTAGATCTAGGGTCTCAGTGACGGTGTTACAACCCAACACCTCGCCTAGGAACAAACGACAATGAGTGATAAAGGAATAGCGATGCATAAATGGTGGAGAAGATAAAGGACGCAGAAATGACGGCAACACATAAATGACGGAGAAGAATGGCGACACAGAAATGACGGCGATGCAGAAATGGCGGAGAAGAAAGGGAAATGATGAGCGATAAAGGAGAATGGAGAAGAAATATGAGTTAAGAGAGGAGAAGTCGTTTCAAAGTTTTTTTAAAAAATAATTTTTTCCAGAGGAGTAAAATAGTAATTTCATATAATTCCAGCTAAAATTGGTCATGGGTAGGTTTGCGCTTATGTCAACCATGTAGGGTTATATTGGCACTTTCAAACATTGAAAGGTTATATTGGCACTTACTTGAATTAGGTAGGGTTATAAAGACTTTTCTATATTTCTTCTTATGCGTCTCTTCTTCCCGGCGGTAGCACCTTTCTTCTTATTTTTTTCTTCTTCTTCTTCTCCACGCGTGTTCAATTTTTGGCCCAACAAAATATTTTTATCGTTTCAAGTGTGGTCAACGACCAAAATATCAAGGTCAAACTCCGGAAGTGTTACTAGGATGCAAAACATTGTCTTTGTTGTTAATAAAATACATTTCGTTAAATGTATTCACAAGTCACATACAAAAAATACAGGAAAACATCAGCTGTTCCAGTTCAGGTTATTTCAGTTCCAATAATCCCATTTCTCAACTTTTTAAAAATTATTTTCAAATAATCTAAACTCCAATCCTCTCAACTCAGCTCCGATCAACTCTTCTCAGCTCCAATCAACTCCTCTCACCTAAGCTATTTTCATCTCCAATCAACTGAACTCAACTTTAATAATTCAAGATCGACTACTTCCAACTCCGTTCAATTCCTTTTAAATTTATAAAGTTTTTTCATCTATTTTGAATATGAAACTTATAGTAAATGTTTTTCATATTTGAATGTATGAATTATTAAAATTATTGTGATTATCAAAAGCATACATAGTATCATAGATGTTTAATTTAACATACAATTAACATAATATATTAAAAAATTATTAAATACCATAAAATTTAAAATCTTAATTTTAAAATCATTTAATTAAGTATCATTTGAGTGTTAAAATATTAATTATGAATTTTACTAATATTTATGTATTAAAATTTAAATAAAATATTTATTTCACATGCTATTATTTATATCATGATTTATTATTTATTATTAAATATTAATTTAATTAATATAATATGTAATATAATTAAATAACTAAACTGATTGTATTTAACATATTTACAATTAATATATTGATAAATTTCATCTAAATTATTAATTAGTGTTCTAAATTATGGAAGCATATTATAGGTCGATAAAAATTCACGTGCACTATTATTTATATCACAATTATTAATTATTAATATGTAATATAATTTAACCGTTATTTTCTTTTAACTATTTTTTGTTCAGTTAAGTGTTATTCAGTTTAGTTTAGTTTGATTTAGTTCAGTTTAATTCAGTTCAATTCATTTCCGTTCTATTGGACTAAGGGCATGTGCAGTGGTGGTCTCTTAATTTTAAAAGATCACTTTAGAGATCGAAAAAACCCACAGTAGCGATCTCTAGAGTGGCCTCTTAACAAGAGACCACTTAAAAGTCTCTTACTAAGAGACCGGACCAAAGCCCATTCTGTCAGGCGGTAAAATGATCAGCGTCCACTGCACATGCACATGCCCATGTGCAGACCAATGTTTGCTCACCTCCTGGGACACGTGACACCCGTCCAGTGGGCCACGTGTCCCACTAACTTGTTCTAATTTTTTTAATTTCAGATGGGGCATATGTCGCCCATCGGATTGGCCACGTGTCCCATCATTTGTACTTTAAAAAAATTGAATTTTTAAAAACGAAAATTAGTTTTAAAATATGGAAAATATTTTTAAAAATCTGAAATTTTTTTCTAAAAATGGGAAAAAGAACATTATATAAAATAATTTTTAAAAAATGAAATGAAATTTTTTTTTACAACGAACGACGATATATAAAAGAACCAAATATTATTGAAACTAAAAACGAAATTTAGTTAATTTTCTGCAACAAAATGCGATTTAAAAAAGGACCAAAAATTTTAATTATTAAATCATTTTTGGAAAACGAAATTCATTTTATATATTTTAATATATTATTTAATTTCACATTCTACTTATTTTGGGTGGAAAAATTCATTTAGATTAAATGTTAATAGTAAAATTAATGAGTACGATAGAGAAAATAAAGTGGGCTCCATGAATAGTGTAGAGTGGTTTCTTACCACCGTGGAGGCAAAAAAAAAGTGATCTCTTAAGTGGTCTCTTAGGGTTAGGTGGAAGAGAGAGATTAAAAATAATAATATATTTAATTGGTAAGAGATCACTAGCTATCTCTACAAGTGCACATGGCCTTGGTGAATGGTACATAATCTTCCCGAATGTAAACACAAGTGTGCACAATAATACAAAACCGAAAGAGTGAGTGTTCCGCCCATATATTTGAATTTGTCTGTAAGAGGCCCACAAGCCCACAGGCCCACAAGTTCACAACCGCAAAGAGAATGAAAGGACCGGCTAAATATCCGCTTAAATACAGTTTTTTTATGTGGGAAAATTGGGTATATAGGGGTGAAAGACCAGTAAGATTCTGACATGTGGCAAGTGAGTGAGGTTAATATTAAATTATGTGCATTTTCCCATTTTTTAAAATTTATCACTAACCACTCACCACATACTCAAGATCCCAACATTAAACAAAATTCTAGCTTGATTCCACATCTACAAACCAAGTTTGTACAATCTGGGCTCATCTATTAAGTTTGGAATTTGGAGAAGCATCTGGGCATTAGTTTCTGTTTTTTCAAATTCATTTGTATTTTACTTCAATTTAATTTAACAAAGTCTTGGGAAAAACTGTCTTTCCATAAGCTTATGGAAAGACGATGTTTAATTAAAATAATAAAAGGTAAAAGGTCTTGGTTGTAATATTAAAAATTTATTATGCAACGTGTAGTAGTTATAAATTTTATAACCTTATTCATGCAACCCGAAAATTTTATCTTGATTTCTTGTAATTTGTACTTTAAACCTTGATCTTTCCATAACTTAAGGAAAAACTGTCTTTCAAGAGACAGACTCTTTAACTTACTTGATTAAATTTTTAATTCAATAAATTTTAGTTATATTATAATTATTTCCTTCATTTCTATGAGTTTAACATTATAGATTCATGTGTTGGATTTAAGTGAATTGAATGAGTGGATGAAATTGAATATCCAAAGGAAAAAAAAGTCAAATAAGTGAATGAAATTAAAATTTTATTGCCAAAAAATGAAAGTGTGTCAAGCCCTAAAAAAAGGGGTGTTAAATCCATAGAAATGGAGGAAGTATATTTTTCTCATAAACTCTTGTTTAGATTGACTAACCTTTAAACAAGGTTGATATAACTAAAGAGGTGATTTGATATTTGAAATTTTTTTAAAATGTATTTTATTTTGTATTTCTGTCAAATTTCAAATTCAGCTTTGCACTGTTTGAACTTTGAAGTGACTAGCAGGACACTTCAAATTTCATGGCCTTGTACTGTTTTACAGTTCTGCTGCTGCTGCTGCAACACATCCTGAATCAGTAACCTCAGATTAACGTACGACGAACCGCCTTCTTCAACCGCAATCTTCGCCATCTCGCTCAGCCGCCTCGCCCTTTTCCTCATCCCCTCGCTCTCTTCTCCTCCTTCCATCACCCGCCCGATCGCCGCCGCGATCTGTTCACCCTCCACCAGCACCGCCGCCGCCTTCGCACCAACCGCAACCCCAATTCTCTGCACATCCACCACAAACTTCTCGTTGTAGAATTGCTCCGCGAACATAGGCCACGTGATCATCGGCACGCCGGCGCAAATCGCTTCCATGGTGGAATTCCAGCCGCAGTGAGTCAGAAACCCTCCAATGGCGGGGTGGGCCAGGATAAGGACCTGCGGGGCCCACCCCCGGATGATAATCCCATTCACTCTCTCTTCGAATCTTTCGTCCTTTAGCCATTTGTCGATTTCTGGGGAGTAATCCAGGTCCCGAATTATCCATATGAACGGGCGCCCGGATCTTTCCAGGCCCGACCCGATTTCCTTCAGCTGCGTTGCTGTCAGATGGCACAGGCTGCCGAAACAGGCGTAGATCACGGAGGTGGGACCCATTGAGTCCAGCCAATTCAGGCAATAATGCTTATCAATGGCGGTTTGCTGTCAATGTCATCACCCCTTGCTATCTTTTCTGCCACATCTCTGTTACTCAAAGAAACAGGCCCGATGCACCAGAAATTCTCCTTATGGACATCATTCTCGTAAGAGGGATCCAGCTCCTTGAAGCTGTTCACCAGGGCGCCCCGGGCTGATTTCTCCACCTCCTTGATTGAATCCAGGATGGATTTCAGGTGGTCGGAGCTCTTCCATAACATCTCCGGCAACTGGGATTTCGTGAACCCGATCTTATGCGGCACATCAGGCAGATAGAACGTCTCGGAATCGGAATTTACCATGTCATGCACCTTGGTCTTGGCTAATATCTCAGAACATAAGAGAGTGAAACAGGACACCGTGTGAAAGATGTACCTGTTTTGAAGACCGTACAAAAGATTATGTGTAATTTAGTATCAGAATCCTAAATGATAGTGTTGCGTATTACCAGCTCCAGTTATTACCATTTACCAATTGGTTTTATACAAGTACCTCGGAATGTTTAGCCTCTGGGCTAGTGCCTGAGTCCAAGAAAGGGCGCCGGTGGAAACGATACAGCTAAGCTTCGGTTCCATCTCTCCGGCGAGAGTTTCTATGGGTTCTTGCAGCATAGCACAGGCGCGGAAAAAGCACGCGGCTAAGTCCGGCGAAGGGAGTGCGTCCATGTTCTCGCAACCTTCCGGCAACCCGGCTTCTTTGCCGGGGAATTTGAGAGGGATCAAGTGGATTTTGAGGTTGGCTTTAGAGGCATGATCAGCGATTGATTTGTACCTTATGGCATTGAGAGGGGTAGTGATGATCGAGACCACAGGGCCTCTCCTGGCCAGAAACTTGGCGAAATCGGTTAAGGGGATGATATGGCTTTGGGACATTAGAGGAATGAGTAGGAAATGGAGTTGATGAGCTTCTGAAGCCATAGCCATGTAAGATTTTGATCAGAGATGAAGAGGTTTTACCTTGTTCTTGAAGGCATGAATTAATGGTTACCTATTTATAAAGGGAAGAAATACTGTTTGCTGCACGGTGATCACTGATCACTGACCCTATAGGTTTAACCTTCGTTTATGGTGTGTTTTACTATGGTATTGTTCTTGAACTGTAGTATGTAGCATGTTTATATGGTGAATGTTTATTTTTTATTGTGCTTAAATTATTGGAATTTGGTTACACCTCTTTTAATGTTTGGAAAGTGTTACACACTCTCTCCGTCTCATTTCAAATTGCACACTTTGACTTTCACCAGTTGATTCATAAAATATTTGATCCTTAATATCTTTTATTAAATACTAGCGGAGAGTACCATCGCAATATTATTAATTAAAATATCAAAATTAAGTTTTTTTGTATAGTTGTGTTTTACATTTAATTTGAAAACAAATAATTTTATTTGAAATTTTAAAGTTTAGTCATATAAGAAAACCTATATGAGATATTTAGAAATTGTTAAACATTGAATACAACAAAATTTGATTATTTTTTTATAATATTTCATTCAAATTATTTAAAAAGTAATTATTTGTATGCTGAGATTCATTTAAAAGACTATCATAATTATATGTATCACATTGCAATAAATAAAGGTAAATATTAAATGACCTTATTAGTCCCTCTCACTAATTGTAAAATGTCCTAATTTAATAGTTAGTCAGTCTAAAACCAGACTTTATCATGTATAAATTAATTAATAAATAATATGTATACATATTTCTATCAGATGTACTCTATCAATGTATTAAAAAAATTCAAACATTTTGTTATTTCAGATTATGTGTGTTTTTTTAAAAAAAAATCTTCAGTGATATATATAGTACAATGAGATATTTATGGTTTTGATTATATCTTAAGAAGTTATATATTTTAACAAGTTATGATTTATTATATATAGTAAAGAATTAAAATCAGTAACATATTATACTAATATATTAGTATACATTATGCTTAAGTATATATAGTAAAGAATTAAATCAGTAACATATTATAATACTAGTATGTTATTTTTAAATAACTTGATTTTAGATTAGTCAAAATGACTTCAATATCCCCGATTGACGAAACTATCCAAAAATCAAACAATTTCTATTATATGGTAATTGGGATAATGAAAATTTGTGAAAAGTTATATTTTTAAAATACATGTTTACTCCCTCTGTCCCAATTATTTTTGCATCAAGAGAGAGAGGAAGTAAATTTTTGGGCTTTAAAAACTCCCGACACTACCCTTCTTCTTCCTCCAGCCACCAGCCACCACCCAGTCCCGCAGCCACCAGCCACCAGCCACCACCGCTGACACCACCCACCACCACTAGCCTTCTTTTTCGACCACCCACCACCGTATCCATCACCCATACACGGTGAGGAATTGGTCAGAATATTGGTATCTTCGTTGACCTCGTTGCTGGAGTCGTTGTTGAACTTGATAATATCGCTGGAGAGAGGGAGAATTTGGGGAAGAAAGTGAATTTGAGGAAGGTAGTAATTGGGGAATGAGATGGAATGGAAGAGGGATGAATTTGGGGAGCAATAAGGATGAGATGGGATGAGAAAATGAATTTGTAGAACAAATGGGGTGGTTACAGTAGGTGTTGGTGTGGGGGAGATATGGCAATCGGAAATGGGGGAGATGGTGGTGAGTTTTAATTTTTAATTTGAGGGATAAAGTAAATAGAGGAAAAATTAAGGGTAAAGTAAACTTTTGTTGAGTTGGGATGGAGGGAGTAACAAATCTAACAAGGTATCACTCAATAGTATTCATAGTTATACATCAATTCAATTTTGTGATCAAAGTTAACAAGTTTTGATTAAATGAATAGTCAAATTGTATTTTAAAATGAGACAGAAGGAGTAGAAAAAGTATATACTACTATCAATCTTTACCAAAAAGTAGTTGAATTAAAATAATTAGAGTATCCATAAGTTTACTTTTCTTTTATAAAAAAACACTCTTTACTAAAGAGTTAACAGCTTATTCTTAAGTAAGAAACGATTCACTCTATTTTTACTCCTTCCAATCCCTTAACATTGACTTCGATTTTTATTTGGGAAGATTTTTTTATGACACCCTTTTACTTTTTGCCATTAAAAGCAAGACAAGATTACACAACTCCTATTATCAAAAAATATTTTATAACATGAGTTGATGTATTAATATATATTAGTGACCCGAATAGGTGTAGTAAATTTTATAGAGATGCAAAGATGTATATGAAATTGTGACAATTTATTTGTCACATGTCATTATTGAATATTTTCTATCGTAAACCAAAATATTTTGTGTTAGTCAAAGTAGACTGAATTTGCAACAAAATTAAAGTCTGTGTACGTAGTACTAAAATTAATTACGATGGTTGCGATTTTATAATTTTATTTGATTTTTTCCCGACAAACTCTTGGAAAAGACCGTATTTCCATAAACTTATAGAAAGACGGGATTTAATTAGAATAATAAAAGGTAAAAGATTTTAGTTGCAATATTAAAGTTTTATTATGAAACATGTAGTAGTTATAAAATTTATAACCCGGTTCATGCAACCCGA
>JAULKJ010000003.1:7893866-7904268 GCA_032355405.1 Rubia balearica
GTGCCTTCAATCAAGGATGGGATAGTTGCTGATTGGGATATTGTCGAAAGCATATGGGATCATGCCTTCAAGTAATTGATGCTTGTTTACTATTAATTCCCCTGCCCCTCAATACACACTCACTCTGTACACATCTTTTAGCCATGTGTAGTTAATCATATATACTTGTCTATCTCAAAATAAACTCTTTTCTCCTTCTCAGACCCCAAGTTAGATGACTGCATCACCTTCTGCTATTTATGTTTAACTTGACTCAGTTCGATTCTACTGTGATTGTTAAAAAGTTAATTATGGTGGTCGGTGGTCCTTACATTATATTCATCAAATCACTCCTAAGGTTTATTGCCCCTTTCTTACACTCCCCCAAATTAACTAAAAAATTATCAATGGGAAATTGTATTTTCAACAAAAGTTTTTGAAACTTTCTACTTTTTTTTGGTTAAATGCTCTGCTTTCATTTTATTACGAAGAGTCTTGAGATACGAATTGCTAATTCTGCTTCATCTTTTGGGACTTGAAGCGAGAACCTTTCTGCTAAACTAACAACTTTCAGCGCTTTCTACACCGATATGCACTGGACAAGACCTTAGAATACTCTAGACACCATTTGAATTGGGAGGTTATATTTGAAACAAGGCTTCCAATTAAATTTTTTCCTGTAAATTCATGCAGCTGTTAGTTTCTTAGGGACTTTTCTTTGAACTCCAGATTTATTGTCATATTTTGTGGCACATGATTCATGATTTCATCTTTTGTCGTCAATAGTTTCACCCTGTTTTCTCTTGGCATTATGATTGTGTTCTTCTTAAAGTTATGTTTGAGGCATGCTTCTCGATCATCATTTAAATTCTATCTGATGCTACTGGTGGTTTTGACATTTGAAGGGACTGCCTCTTGATCGATCCGAAGGAGCATCCAATGCTGCTAGCTGAGCCATGCGTTAATACCCAAAATCAGAGAGAAAAGTTAGTTGACAATCAGAATCCCTTCTGTTAGTTTTACATCTTTGTCTGTGCAATTCCTTTGTATGATTTTACTTTAACATGATATGCTTCATACATTCAATATAAGTAAAGTTTTCCTCTGGGCACTTAAAAATTGAACGTATTGATTTTGGTTTCTCACAGAACTTTGATGAGCTCTAACTAGTCCTGTCTTTCCCATGCATAATAAAAACGTACTGCCTTTAAACAAGATTTTATTGCCATAGCTGATTAGAAGATGAGAGAAGGGACTCTCAGTGTATTACCCTCCTTTCTTTGCTGAAAATATTTTCCTTGCTGACTTTGTAAAACCTAGTTAGCTGAAATGCTAAAAACATAATTTTTGTTAATTATTTATCTCTTAATCGAACCTATAAATAATATCTCACTAATGACTGAGTAGAAACTGTTGGATACTTAATCTTTCTTCTTTAAGGGATTTAACTTATTGTGGTCTCAGTTCATTTCTTTTAAAGTTTTCTTCTGGGAGTGGAGTTTTATCTTTTAGCATTTTAAAGGACTGAAGTACTAGGCTCATTGCAGGGCGGCAGAGCTAATGTTTGAAAAGTACCAGGTTCCAGCTTTATTTTTGGGAAAAAATGCTGTAAGTTTTGATATTCCGCTTCACCTTTTATGCTTGCAGAACTTAATTTCCACTGTTAAATTTTTTCCCACGCGTTTGGCTCTTCTAATTAATATGTGCTTGTAATTTTCTATCTCAGGTTTTGACATCTTTTGCCTCAGGACGAGCAACTTCTTTAGTTGTGGATAGGTAAGCACCTTCTACTGAACGGCAAGGATAGCCTTTTGCATTCCATCTTGTCAATGATTCCAGTGACCATGTTGCTTCTAGTTCATTTTTTAAAATCTACTTGTGACGTAATACTTTGATGAAGCATTCTGCTTCCAGTTTGTTTATTTTTTACCCTTCTTTAGTATCTATCTGCGAGAGATTTCATGTTAAATTGCTTTGTTCATTGAACTTACCTGTTGGGTGAGCATTCTTGAATCTTTCTTTTCTTTTCATTTTCCTCTGTAAGTTGTCAAAATCATTAGATATTCCAGTTATTGGATACATTCATAGTCCTTCATTTCCCTCTTATTTTTAAGTTATCATTGTTGACTGTCATTCTTCCATCTCCTTGGAAGAGCAGGCAGATAATATTAACTTTTGGAAAACAAGATCTGAAATAGGAAGCTTTTTGCCCCTGGTTTTTGTTTTAGACCATTCTCCCCCAGTATGGAAGGTTTATGCTTCATTTGATTTCTATATGTGTAAACATTTGATCTTAAATGGTTCTATGCTTAGTGGATTCATTATTTTAATTTTAAATTTTGTTTGGACAACTTATTATTTTTAATGATTAACTTTTACTTGATCTAGTGGTGGGGGATCAACTACAGTTGCTCCTGTGCACGATGGGTATGTCCTCCAAAAGGTACTTCTACTTGCCTATTTAAACAAATATTTTAATCACATACAGTGAATTCCGATTGAAGAGATATGTGATAATACTCAAATTTTGGATTGAAGAGATGAGATAATATGCAAAATATTGATGCAGGCTGTGACAACATCTCCCATTGGAGGAGAATTCCTTACAGATTGTATGCTTAAAAGTTTGGAAAGCAAAGGCATTGCTGTGAGTTTTTCTCACCTTAGCAACCCTGGTTTATTTTCACATCTATTTATGGAAGTTTTTCTATTCTATTATTGTGCACTGACTCTATTCCTTTCATTACATATAAGATAAAACCTCGTTACTCATTCAAGAGAAAAGAAGTCCGGCCCGGTGAATTTCAGGTGGGTTATCCCCTAAGATTGTGAATCATAAACCTTTTACAGTTTTTGTTGTGATTTTTAGTTGTTTCTGATGCTTGGCTTTATCCTCTCTCTCTCTCTCTCTGATTAACAATTAACAATTCTTGTGTTTTTAATGCTTCTTGTTTCCCGAGAATTCTTGCAGATTGTGGATCTTGATTTTCCGAATACAACTGAAAGTTATAGGCTCTACTGCCAGGTAATTGACTTGCTAAACATTTGTTTTTTTTAAAAAAAATTAAATAATATGAAGCCACTAATTTTCTTACTATTCACAGAGAGTAATTGCTAGTGATATCAAAGAATGTGTCTGTCGCGCTCCAGATACGCCATATGATGGTTAGTACTTTTGAATATGTTCCTAAAACTGTCCTGAACTTGGTGCATTATTCTAATTGAAAGCCTAAATTGTCAAATCAAGAAAATGCAGCCACCATCATAATGATTGCTATTTCTGCTTTTCTTTTTCCACTTATGCACCTGGTCTGCTTATAATTTTACTAACACATTTTTTCTTCCCAGATAGTTCATACTCAAACATACCAATGACACCTTATGAGCTTCCTGATGGACAGTAAGTTCTTGTAATAATTGCATCATCTCTGACATGAATACAACGATATGTGTACAATTGTTTTTATCAGTATTTAAATACATTCAAATTGTAGCTTTCTATTAAAAAAAAAGTACTTTTCAATGGTGTTCCTTCACTTGCTCCCCACACATGACTTTTTTTGCTTACCTTGTGCCAATTGCCAAATTAACTAAACCAGCTGGACCCTAATTTAGTTTCTCCCAAATTGGTCCATTTTTTACTCATCGACTCTCCACCTCTCTTTTAATTCTATCATGCACCCAGGACAATAGAGATCGGAGCTGACAGATTCAAGACTCCTGATATCCTCTTCAATCCATCCCTGGCTCAGGTTATTTTAAGACTTCACACTTTTGCCTGGTTTTGTATGATGCACTATGTTCTGACATGGTATAATGTGTTTAGACTATTCCTGGCATGGAGTACTTTGCCGAGACAGCTCCATCTGTTCGTGGCCTTCCACAAATGGTGAATCCTGACTTGCTGCAGTTTTATGTTTGATCTTGTTCTTCATACTGATATTCAATGTTTCTCATTGTTTCTCTGTTCAAATTCTCCAGGTCTTGGAGAGCATAAATAAGTGTGATGTTGACATTAGGAGAGATCTATACAATGGTATATTGGTAAGTGTTTATGCGTTCAACAATAATGTCACTGTTTATGTGTTGCAGTGTGGTTGCTTTTGTTTCTTTCTTCTTCTGTTTAGTTATGTGCACAGCATCATTGTTGAATACCTTGTTGATGACACTGCTTTTCTGTTTTCTTCCTTGTAAATCCTGATTTTTATTGTCTCTCTGAGTAGAATTACTTATATTGCCTTTGCTTCAATAATATTGCCTCTTCTACAAACTGGGGATGACTTAAATGACTTTAAAGGAAATGATTTACTGGGATCTGGCTTTGCTGCAACAATTTGGCATTGTTCGCATTTGTGTTTGTACAAACTTTGTATTTGTGCTTAGTTGTTAGTCTAGGTCACCGAGTCTAATGTTTTCCACTCCATACGCACAAGGTTGTGTTGTTAAATAGGATCCTAGATTTGTTTGAATATTCTTGTTTCTTTTTGAGTCAACAGATGTCATATCTTCTTCATAAAAGAGCATATCTGTAATCTGATCCAATTTCATTTACTTATTTTAACAGCTTGCTGGGGGCACTGCATCAATGCAACAGTTGAAGGAACGCTTGGAGAAAGACTTGTTAGAGGTTTGCTGTCTTCAGTCACATGAAAACAAATGTATTTGCGTCTTACTAATGGAGAAGAGTCAGTTCATATTAAATTGCACATGCAACAAAATATACACGAAAGAAAATAAGGGAACCTTGTAATGCATCATGCATAAAATTTGAGAATTCGAAGTTTGTGACTTCTCTTTGTTATTTTGTTCTCATTGGGTATGAAGTGATAATGATTGCCTGTAATTTTTTTTGCAATTTATGGTGCTTTTAGGAATCCCCGCAGGCAGCGAGAGTGAAAGTACTGGCAAGTGGAAATGCAACTGAAAGGAGATTCAGGTAAGAGTGACTCACCAGCCTTCAAAAGTGAAATAAAGGGGGAAAATGGAGAAAATAAACTTGTTCAAATCAGTGTTGTCTGTGTAGAAGACAATGTGGGTTTTCATATTGTGATTTGCTTGGATTGTTTTGGTTGTGCATAACTGTTTACTGTTTGGGTGGCTGCTCTCTTCACAAGCCTTGTTCCAATATATTAGATTTAAAAAGTTGTTGCAAATTGCAATTGGGATGAAAGTTTAGTATGTGTTTGTTTTCAGTGTGTGGATAGGTGGAAGTATACTGGCCTCACTTGGCTCCTTCCAGCAGATGTGGTTTTCAAAGTCTGAGTAAGCATCTCTTGGCCATTAGTGCACTACAGTTTACTACATCTCCGTAGAGCATTTCTTTAAAAATTCCACGTCTAAGTTTGCTCTAATGACAGATACGAGGAGCATGGGGCCTCTTACGTCCAAAGAAAATGCCCATAATTGGCACGTGGCCATTTCATCTAGATGAGAAGTTGTACTAGGCTGTTGCTAGATTAGTTGCTGACATGTGAAGTTTCAGTGATTAAGTTGGTTTGAAGAATAATCAACAATTGCCATTGCTCGAGTATTTGCTACATCATTTTGGTTGTAGGGGTTTTTTGCTTTGTTGAAATAGGAGACCAACGATTGTACTATAAAGTGTGAAAAGGGACAAATTCTCATGCCCTTGTCCGCCAGCGTCATGTACTAGTTAGTAGCAGCGGCTATTTAATCGTGCCTTAGGAACTCCTTCGATGCTTCTTCAAGCGAATGATTCAATGGATTTTCAGAAAACTGCTGCACCTTGCATAACAATTTTATCGGATGTCTGGGAAGAGATGCACCTTGCATTCTTGCACTTTCACCTTGTCCCTGCAGTTATACTGCGCAGAATTTAGGGGATGATGTATGGCAAATTCTTGTCTTTAAACATTTTTTTTCCAGTGTGATTTTTGACACAAGAGAGAGCATACTTTTAATTGGCACTAACTTTGAAAACTATTTTAAAACGTGTTCTGAGAAGACTGAGCAGTGATGCCAAGGTCAGCTTAATCCAACTTCGGGAGTGCATTTATTTACCACCTACATTACCTAATTATGGGTTGGATTCCGTATCCGAATTCCTAATTTAGAACGTTGGTAAATAAATTCCGTAAAGTTAAAAAGTTTGTTGGGTAAAGCAACATTAGCAATTCAGGTATTGGACCCAAGTCACCCAACTGAAAATTTTACCACCTCTACTCTTCTTTATGATTTTGGGCAAACGTAAATTCAATTAAAAAAAAACCAACCAAATTCAAAAGAGAAAAATTGTGGCATACCCAATTGGTAGCGCTGACACTCTTTATATATTGAATAATATTTGCATGAAAAAAATCTATTCTAACCTTATACCCTAATACACCCCCTCAATCTTTACGGGGTGCAATAACGGATAGATTGGAACAATGTTTACTAAACAACTCACTAGAAAGACCTTTCGAAAAATATCAGCAACCTATAATTGTGTAGGAACATGTCTAACCCGAAAACCTCCATGTGCAACCATTTCACGAACAAAGTGGTAGTCAACATCAATATGCTTACTACGATCATGATGAATCAGATTGGCAGCAAGATATGTTGTGGAAACATTATCACAATAGAGAGTAACAGGATGACGAAGAAAATACCCCAAATCAACAAGTAGCTGACGAAACCAAATCGTTCCAGCCGCTGTATAAGCAACAACCATATATTCAGTTTTAGTTAAGAATTTTGACACAGTAGATTGCTTCTCAGAGCACCAGGAAATCAAATTCTTCCCAAGAAAAATGGCATAGCCAGTGGTAGAACGACGACTATCAGGACAACAAACCCAATCTGCATAAGAATAAGCTACCACTAACGCATGAGAGCTCGCCGAGTGGAGAAAAATACCAAACTCCAAGGTACCCTGCAAATACCTGAAAATTCTCTTCACAACATAAAGGTGAGTAGTGTGAGGAGCATGCATAAACTGAGAGACCATAGTAACAGAATAAGCAATATTCGGATGAGTCATAGTCAAATATTGCAAAGCACCAACCATAGTACGATAATCTATGGGATCAGCAAGAAGGTCCCCATCAACAGATGACAACATAACTCTAGAAACACAGGTGTGCGTACAGATTTAACTGTATGAAGATAAAATTTCTTTAGCAAATCAGACACATATTTTTGTTGGGACAAAAACAGGCCAGAAGGAGTACGAGACACCTGAATACCTAGAAAATAATGGAGATCCCACAAATCCTTCATATCAAACTGTGACGAGAGAATAGAAATGATTTTATGAACTAGAGCAAAACTACTACCTGTGAGAATAATATCATCCACAAAAAGAAGTAAAATAAGCATATGACCCTGGTATTTTAAAACAAACATAGAGGTGTTTCAAGAGTTACATTTAAAACCAATGGATGATAAAAATTACTGAACCGAGAAAACCAAACTCGTGGAGCTTGTTTAAACCCATATATGGACTTACGTAACCGACAGATTAATTCGGCTTTGAAGGATGTGCGAAACCCTCAGGTTGGCGCATGTAAACTTCTTCATTCAAAAAACCCATGCAAGAAGGCATTTTTAACATTTAATTGACGAACAATCCAATTAATAGAGACAACAATAATAAGAACTAAACGCACAGTAGTAGGTTTCACAAAAGGACTAAAAGTTTCAAAATAATCAATAACTGCCTGTTGGTGATTGCCGAAAATAAGTCTGGCCTTGAACCGCTCCAGGGACCCATCAGAATTGTATTTAATTTTAGACACCCATTTACAACCAAGTACATGACGATTGTAGTCGTGAGGTACCAACTCCCAAGTATCATTTTTAATTAAATCCATTTCATGGTCTGATGCCAACGAGGATCTTTGGATGCCTGTTTAAAATTAGAGGGTTCTAATTCTACGACATCTGTTTTAAAGTCCAGTAGGCGACAAGGTTTGGAAATACCATCTTTAAGACGAGTAACCATAGAATGGTCATTTGGAGCAGGTGGTAAAGGAGACGGGGAAGTTGAACCAAGGGAAACAAACGACTCAGGACTAGGCACTGACTCAGAAGAGGTGATAGGTGAAGACGAGTCAGGCACTAGACTCGAAGATACATGCTCTAGAGAAGATGACACTGGAGAGATAAATGGAGGACTGAGCTCGATTGGAGCATGAGAAGCCACAGTATTCATCATCGATGTTAAGGATGGAACAACTGGTGAGTTGGGTGAAGACGACGAGAAGAGAGGTGTCGGTAGCGGAGCCACAACAGAGACCGGAGTAGGCGTTGCATGAACGACGACACTTGGGGATAACTCTGAACTCGACGAGACCACTGTAGGAGACCAACTCAAATTTAAGGTAAGAGGAGAGGAGAATGACAAAGTCGACTTGGTAGAGACAAGACTACGATAAGGAAATTGTTTCTTGTGAAAAATATTGAATAATGAGAATAATTGTGGCATACCCAATTGGTAGCCCTGATACTCTTTATATATTTAACAATATTTACATGGAAAAGTCCTCATTCCTAGAAAACTAACAGTTACTTAGTTAGTTCAGAAAATCATAAAGTAAGCAACTTTATTACTAGATGCAACACAAAACTAGAGTTGGAAATTAATGTCAATAACCATTGAGACCCATTAAATACAAGCTAATGGGATGAGAAATTTTCCTTATTTTCTAGTTTGGAATTATGATTAAATGGGTTTTATAGTATTGGGTTACAAGGAGAAATGAGATTGGGATCCCAATCTTCCCATATACCCATTTAAAATTGGGTAATTATGGGTACCTAATTAATACCGATCAATTCCTGTCCTTTGATAAAGATATTATTTAGTGTAATTAGACTCCAATCAAGCGTGAATATTTTTTTACTCTTTTCTGACTATTTTTATGGTTACATTTTCCAAACTTCATCAGATTTCTAACTACGGCTGTAAACGAGTTTGTTCGAGTTCGTTCGAGTTCAACTTGTTAAAAATATTTCAAAATCGCTTCGATTCGATTTAACATGTAAAATCACGATTCATCTCGAGTGAAATTAATTTAGTTCGAGCTTGAACTCGATCCATGAATAAATATATGATATTATTTACATTATATTATATAAAAATATATAATATATAATATGTTGGTTCTGTAAACTCGATGAGAATAACGAACAATATTAGTTAGGTTCGAGCTTGAACTCGAATATTGTACGAGCTCGAGCTTGAATACTGTACGAGCTCGATCAAATTGGAATTCAAGTCGAGATTTGACTGACCTGTTCGCAAACATTTTACTTCGTTTACACCAGAACTGTTCACGAGCTTAAGTTTCATCACACTAGGGATGTAAACGAACCGATCTGTTTACGAGCATCTCTATCAAAGCTCGACTCAAATTCAAGTTTTACCGAATTTGAGCGCACTTGAACCAACTCATATAGTGTCCGAGTTCGATCTCGAGCTCGAATTCAATTAACACTGGTCGTTACTTGTCGGACTTATCAAACCAACATAATATATATTTACTAAAAAATATTAAAATGTATATTAAAATAAAATTTATATTTAATCACGGATTTAGTGCAAAATCAAAATGGAGCTCGAATCAAATTAGTTTTACTCAAAATTGAGCTCAAGTCAAACTAATTTCATTCAAACTCCAACTTGAGCCAATATACTACAGGTTCGCACTAGTTTGAGTCGAGTTGGAACTGGAGATATTTTAAACGAGCTAAATTCAAATTAGTGGTTGTTCGATTTCAGCTCGACTCATTTATGGTCCTAAGTGTTTTAGAAATAAAATGGAAGGACACAAATTGTATCTTGTTCGGCGGCATATTAGAATATAATTTAAATATGTGAATGAGTGACGGTCTGTCTAATAACACCGAACTATTAGGCTACTGATTTATACATGCTTTAAAAATTTATAATTTGTGAATTACAGTGAATTTTTATGTTAAATACTCCATCTGTCCCAACTTAAACTCCAGAGAGAGGGAGGAAGTCTCAAAATTTCACTAGCCTTGAAATGACTACATTACTCTTCTGCCTTTTACCTTCACCCATCACCATCACCATCCACCACCACTGAACAATTAGTCACAATAATCACCAGCATAATAAATTTACAACAATCACAACATACCTATTAAAAATCCGAACCAAAATTTACAAAAAAAATCATAAACCCACTTTGCCACTTTACCCTATTAGTATTCAAACAAATTCAGCCTTCTTCATCCTCACCTCCCCCCGTCGTTATGCTCGCCTCCCGTTTGGTGATAAAATTCGTTTACCAAAAGACTTCCTCCCGATTGGACCAGAATACCCAACAAGATTCCACCAACTACGTGACTCTTTTCTTGATTTTCTTCCATGGTGAAAAATCAGAGCCTCAGTGTTTTCTTCCACCAATTACTCGACCCACCGAAAGTTTATTCTCTTGCTTTTCTAGCA
>JAULKJ010000003.1:8008219-8020766 GCA_032355405.1 Rubia balearica
TCACACTTTCCTTGACACAACCAAGGTAAAAACGTAAATGACCAAGCTCTGATACCAATTGATAAGCTGGTTTTACCATTTTAGCTTAACTATTAATCATATGTTCCAACATAGTCTAACTTAACCAAGTATGTAAAGTGAATAATGCACGATACACACAACTTGTTACGCAGTTCGGTGAAATCCACCTACATCTACTGGGCCTGGCCCAGTTCAGAATAAATTCACTAATCAGAAAGATACAGTGCAAAGTACACCATACAACTATTCTTATCTTCTAATTATAAACGTGTAGATTTTGCAAGCTCTCCTTGCTACCAATCTGCCTTGATCAGACTCCCTCTGACCTCGATACTCGTCGACGCTGGATCTCCTCCTCCTGAGGAATTAAGGCATACGTTCTGAACTTTAGCACACTGGTCGTGTATGTTGGAACATGGTGAATCTGGTTCTTGCAAAGCTCTCAGCAGAATGTAAAATCTGAATGCAAATTTTTTCTCAATTAAATTCACGAGTATTGCAGCCGTTAATGTCCTCTATTTATAGTCCATGTGTAGATCAGAACACTCCATGATTATCTCCATAATATTCCTATTCCTTATTTGCTTCTGAAACATATCCAAATCCCATAAATAAAGAATTTTCCTTATCTCAAATATCCCATAATATTCCATGAATCCAATTTCATATTTATTGGAATTTTCCATAATACCATTATGCTTCCATATGGCTGAAATAAATATTGCTTAAACTTCAAGTGTCCATAAACCAATTTCAACGCAATATTCTAATCGCAAAATCTGAACTTCTGCAGTATGTTCCAACATGAAAATTCTGAAATGCGTGCATACTTCCTTCTCCATTTTAAATTTTGATTTTAATCAAATCCCTTGGAGTTGGGAATTACCAAATATAATCTCTTGAAGAATATCTAGTCCATATCTTTTTCCATAGCTAAATATTCCAAACCATTTCCAATTCCATAAACCGAATCCAATCTCATAAATATAGGAATTGATATATTCTCCAATTAAAACATTATGAACGAAATATCTCATCAGATTTCTTCATGTCTTTCCATAAAAGAGGCAAAGGGAATGAGAATTTGTTGGTTGGAGTCTACGTGGATGATTTAATCATTACCGGAGGAAGTGTCAAAGAGATTAAAAAACTTTAAAACTCATATGAAGAAAATGTTTAGCATGAGTGATTTGGGATTGCTCATTTATTATTTGGGTATTGAAGTACGTCAAAGCTCCAGAAAGATTACTCTCAGTCAATCTTCGTACGCAACAAAGGTGTTGGAAAAATACGCTTTGAAAGATTGTAATCCAGCTCAAGTACCAATGGATCATCGAATGAAGTTAAAAAAGAAAAGCACACACCCTCAAGTTGATAAAACTCTTTATTGAACACAGTCAGAAGCTTGAGATATTTGCTTCACACATAGCCAGATTTAGCTTTTTTGGTTGGCATGGTGAGTCGGTTTATGGAGGAGCCTACAACGGAGCATATGTCCGCAATGAAACATATACTAAGGTATGTGAAAGGAACCTTAAATTATGGATGTGTCTACGTGAAGAAGGAAGAAGGTTTGGGTTTTATTGGTTATTCTGATAGTGATCTAGCTGGTGATATTGAAGCCCGCAAGAGTACTTAGGGAATGGTTTTCATTCTTGAGTAAAAAACAATTAGCTGGTGTTTGCAAAAGCAAAAGATAGTGGCTTTATCTTCATGTGAAGCAGAGTATATAGCAGCTTGTTTGGCTACTTGTCAAGGAGTATGGTTGGGACGTTTGTTGGCTGATATGTTGAAGAAAGACGTTGAGAAATTGGTTTTGAAAATTGACAACCAGTTCGCAATTTATTTAAGTAAAAATAGGTCTATCACGAAAAGAGCAAAAATATTGATACACAGTTTCATTACATTAGAGAATGTGTGGAATCAGGAAATATAGAGGTGCAACATGAAAGTACTAAAAATCAACTTGCTAATATCCTAACCAAGTCTCTTGGAAGATTGAAGTTCATGGAAATGAGGGAGAAGATTGGTGTTCCATATTGTAGTTTGAGAAACAACTAGATTAAGGAGGAGATTGATAGGATAATCTAGTTGTTTCTAAAATAAATTTTGGATGTCCTATTATTGTTTGGTTTAGGAAAAGTTTAATTACGATTACAACTTAGAATAGGATTCATGTTTTTCCATTCTTGTTATGCTTTTCCTTGTCTATAAATAAAGGTAACAAAAAGGACGTATTATTGCATCACAAAACCATTCTTGTTATCTTTGTTTTGAGCTTCTAAGAATTGTGTTCGTTGGTTGGATTTCTAATAGGAGAGAGATGGAGAAGATGAAGACGGCGCCGTGTGCTTTGGGTAAGGCGGTGATGTGTGTCGAGCTGAAGCGGCACGTCTGAGGAGGGAGATGGTGGAACGAAGATGAAAGCAACAGTGGTAAGGTGATGGAACGAAGATGAAGGACTCGCCGAAGGAGGGAGAGGGAGAAAATAAAGATGGTGGAACGAAATGAAGGTAACATTGGTAAGGCGGCGAGACGAAGATGAAGGCGGCAATGTGTTCACTGTGTGTTTGTGTCATTTGTCATTTTTTGTTTGTTGGTGTTTCTGAATTGTGTGTTATGGGTTCCTTTGAAGATGAATCCGAGAGTGGACTCTATGTGTGTTTGTGAGTGAATTGTGTATTCTGGTAGTGCATTTTGGAATTTTTTGTTTGTTGAACATGAATTTGTGAAAAGGAGTGCATGGAAAAATGGTTTTTTTTTGTGTTCTGATTTGGGGAAATTGTATGTTGTGATTTGGGAATGAAAATTGTGTGTTTTGATTTATAAAATAAGAGATGGAGAATAATGAGTGGGCCCACAACATTCAAGGATAAAAAAGTTCAAAAAAATCAGAAATGAAATGAGGATTAATTTTGTCTTTTCATTCCGAGTTAATGCTGGAATATTCTTGGTCAACACCAGTCTCCTGCGTCAGAGTTATGTGTTTCTGAATCAATGACAGTCAATTTTTATATTAGCGCGTTTTGAAAAACTGGAGTTTTATATTTGCACTTATGAAAAAAACTCGGAATCATCAAAACATTTTGACCAAAATAAAATGATACGAAAATGGATGGAAAATGGGGTGATTGCCTCTTTATTTGATTCAAATAATAAAACAAAATCAAGTTCCCATTTATTTCCTATGTATTTGTTTGGTTTAAGTAAGAGATAATGACGATGATAACCCTTGTCGTCGGCCATTGGTGGTGGTTGACATCATCGGAGATTAATAATGGTGGTTGGCATTGGTGATTAGGTGGTAATAGTGGTCATCGACGATGTTCGAGATTATCCATTGGGGTGGTAATTGCGGTTATCATAGAAGGTGGATGATGGTCGTGGTAGTAGTCGGCATCAGTATTCAGGTAGTCGTCGTGGTGATGGTCGAGATTGGCAATTGGGGTGGTGATGATCGGCATTGACGATGAGGATAGTCGATATCGACGTTTGAGATGGTGGTAGTCATCGTCATAGAACATAGTAATTAAAGTTTCAATGGAATGCGAGGAATGAGAATATTGATTTTTTTTTAGAAAATTAAATCCTAAAACGTGAAGAAAATGAATTCCGAAAATGCTCAACCAAACAATAACAGAATACAATGGCGTTTGATTTCCTTTCCCAAACTTGAAACTCCAAAACCAAACGGCTCATTATATATACGATGGAAAGAACTTTTTTGGGGGTAAAGTACCCGTTAACTTTAGGTATTATCCAATATTTATGTATATGTATATTATGCTGAAAAATTGTTTGCAATACGGCAAACAACCCTAAAATTACAATTTGAACATATACATAAAATTATGTTTCATAACGAGTGCAATTCATACAACCAAATCTCGTATATAGTAAAATACAGGCTTAAGTTTTAATATCTGCTACTATATTACAAGTCAAAATTAATTACTCCTACTGTCCCAATTCAACCTGCACACTTTGACTTTTGACAGTTGACTTGGAGTTTTTTTATCCTTAATATCTCTTGTTAAGGATAATTAAAACTTGTGAAAAGTTAATATTTTGAAAATATATGTTATAACGAATCTAACAAGGTATTACACAATAGTTATTATACTTGTATTCTAATTCAATTTTACGGTCAAAGTTAAGAAATGTTGACTAAATGAATAGTTAAATTGCATCTTGAATTGGGACAGAGGGATTAGTTGTTTTATTCTGTTTCTATCTTTGAAATGGAAGGAATAAAAAGAAATCCTGGTAACTGAAGAAGATGTGCCTACCAGCATGTCTTTTATGGTACAATCCTCTGCATTTAGAAGTTCCGAACTGATGGCTTACTCTATAACACATTCGCAAAGACGAAATAACACTGATTTCGGCTTCTTCACATCCAACTAATACGTTGTAGAGACCCGGAGGAGCAACACAATGCAGACAAATTCTTCAACACAGACAATAATTCATTGCATATGACTAGCTTTCAACTCATCGAAAATATGAACAAATCACAATCCTGTCTCTTGTGTTAAAGGATCAAAGCTTATAATATACAGTGAATGTACAAAGATTTTGCCATCAAATTTCGCTCGTGTGTGTTGAAATAGAGTTATAATCATACAAATAACCGAGGGCATGTCTTCAACAGGTGCATCTACTCGGTTCATAATTTCCTAATAATACACACTTTCAAACCTTTATCTGGAAGCTAGAGACCAAAAGTTCAACAAAAATGAGGGTAAAGCAGCAAACCAACTGAGAAAAGCCATGGCTGTTGATGTCTCAAACTCGGTGCAGTGGTTTTGGCCACAGCTATCAAGATCGTTGCCTATAAGAACTGTGATGCCTGCAGATGCACAAGCTGCTGCAAATGTGAGGGTAGAGGTCAACTGAATGTCTAATAGATGCTATCTAGGAATGCTTACAGCAATATTCATGCACATGCTAACTGTTGTTTCCATTTCAGTGGCTTTTGGGGGTTGTTTGTTGCAAAGTATGGTGTTGTAGTGCTATTTGTTTGGATTTTTGATAGATTCTGTTTTGTTAATTGATGTCTTTCATAATTCTCATGATTTCACACTTAATAGTGTTTCTGTGTTACCCTAATTCCGAGTTCATTAGGTAAATTGTTGGCAAGGGCAAATGACTTTGCTTTGATCTCTTAAAGCATCTCTTTGATGAATGCTTAATTTGCCTTGAGCTGGCAACTAATTGACTATTAATTTTTTTATTAATGCAGGACGTGCTAATATCCATATACTTTTGATTAACGAGTCTCAATTCTTAAAGCTTATTGAAACTTTAATGTTTTTGGGTGGTTTTATTGAAATGGAGTGGGATTTCTATTGAATGATACAACACAAGTAGTCAAGTATTGAACCATAAGTATGATAAGACGAATGGGAGATATGAAGCGTAAAAGATTTTGTGAACTCTGAATTAATTGTTCGGTCTTCCTTTCTTCAGTTTATGTTCACATGATATTGTATGTACATCATAGCCGTATTCCTGCTTTGGCAGTCATATTGCAGTTAGCTGACGTAGACAGACTTTTTACGACCAGAATTTCCTCTCTTTTTTTATAAAACTAACATGGGATGTAGTTGATATCTCCAAAGAAAGCTTCTTTTTTTGCAAATACCTTAGTAACCCCTGGATATATAACGCTTTTAACTCAATCAGTTATCATTTTCTTAAGTATGATATCCAACTCTAGAATGGTTATGGATCTGCTGGCGATAAGTTCTCTGTTGAAAGGATACTTTTTTTGGTCGTTGGAGAGTTTTTAAGGAACTCAACCCTTTATATTAATGGTTAGATAGGTAAGAACCTCGTATAATTTAAGTGATCATATTACATGTGTTTTCTGTGCTTTATTGGTCCTGTTTTGGAATTTCAAATTTGTATTTAGTTTGCAGCAAAGGATGCTGAGAGCTATATATCTTATCCTTTGTTAAAACAAGTTGTGATTCATTATGTTTTCATCTTAATGAGATAAAGGTGCAAATTTTTCTTTGTGAATAAATTCATAATTTGTCCTTGGAAGAAGTGATGTTGTGCTAGAAGCATCAGCTCAGCATACAGTAGCTTCAGTCGTTCATGATATGTGAAGCAAGTTTGGCAACCCTTTTCTTTGTTCTTCAGTCATTGATCTGCAGCTCAGTTCTTGTGGTTACTTTAGTTGTGATTCCCATCAATTTCTGTTTTTTCGGATTCTTTTCTCATTTCATAAATACTAACGTCGTAGTAGTTGTAATATTGTATTTGTTTTTCCTTGTACTAAATGATCCTGGCTGTCGAGCTACTCGACATTCATGAAAAGAATCAATGTTGCCATTGATTTGCAGTTATCATATAGACTTAATATATTATGTAGCTGGTCACAACTGAAGAACTTCGTAGTTCTATTTGATCGGAGGGATGTTTTAGGAACTAGCGTGGCACTGGCGGCAGCTATATCGTTTGTGAGGAAATTGCTATTATCTGCCAATAGGATTGCCCTAGTTTGACTCATCTCCTTTTAATGCAAGGGGGGTTTATCCGCTCGACTGCTTATCTGGTTGGGTAGCTGATTGTTTATGATTAATAGTCGGAAAAGTTTACTGATGTCCTACTATTATAGAAGTTTATGAAGTCTACATGATCTGTAATATTACGTCAGTGTTTTTGCTGCCTTTGTTTTTCCCCACATTTTGACCTTGTTCTTTTCTCCTGATATGAATTGAACTGAACTAAAATTAAGCAAATTGAATGATAGTACTAATGGTTATAAACTAAGCTAAACTATAATGGTGCTAAACTATAATGGTACTAAACTAAGCTAAATTTTATTAAACTGAACTGAACGGTAGTTAAGTCTAAAAGAACATGGCCTTTTTTTGTCCATAATAGTTTAAAGTATGACTTTTACATGGGTTCTGAATCTGTTAGTTTCCTTTTAGGTTGCGGAGCGAGCTCTTTTCTTATGGAACAATGAGCACATAGTGAGCTTGATTTCCCAGAACCGGAATGTAATACTGCCAATTATTTTTGACGCTCTAGAAAAGAACATACAGTCACACTGGAATCAGGCTGTGCACGGGTTGACAGTAAATGTGAGAAAAATGTTTCTGGAGATGGACACGGATCTGTTTGAGGAATGTCAAAGGCAGTATGTTGACAAACAAGCTAGAGCACGGGAACGGGAAGAACAGAGAGAATTAATATGGCAAAGATTAGCAGCTGCAGCTGGACAAGGCAGCTGAATGAATCGCGAATAGATGTTATAAAAGCTGCAGCAGATGTTATAGAGATGAATCGCGAATAGATGGATGCATGCTCTTCTCTTTTTGATGGTATTCTTTCTTTTCTTTTTGTTTTTTCGCTCGAATGCTGATTTCACCTATTGACTGAAAAAGATGTGGGATACAAGGGGCAAGTGTAATTTTAGAAGATTGGATTGTGTAGTGGTAACTCATCATGTGTATTTTGTTGTTTACATTTTTCACCATATGAGAGAAATTTTAAAGCTCTTGTATTGTAACTTCTAAATAAGTAGTTGGTTGATTGGAAGCGCCTGGAGTCTGCTCGTTTGCTAATTTAGTGCCCATCTGGAACTATGGAGTTTTTGTTGCTTTAATGAACTAACCAGGGGCTGTCCAACAAAAATCTTCATCGTTAAACATATGAATGGTAGGAATCAGTTTTCTTTTGGGATAAAATAATTTTAAAAAAGAATGCTGGCAAAGGTGGTTATGGTTAGAGCAACTCCAGCCATATGCATCCTTTGCGTTCCACGTAGATATACGGTATAAATATCACTCCAATGGAACGGTAAAACAGAGTTGAAAATATAGCGCATCCACAGCAGTACTGCATATTTGGCTCTTATGGTATCACACGGTATCCTGATTTTTTTATTACTTCTATTTGTTTGTTGAATTTTTTGTTGCCTTCCTCCTTTCTATTTCTCACTTGTTTTACGCTACCTTATTTGTTTGGTTGTCTATATACTTTACTCTACATTTTTTTGTACATTATTTATAAATAATAATGTATATGTAGCGATTAAAAAGTTAAATAATTCATCTGTATTTTAATTAAATCCACATTTATTTTTATTTATTGAAAGTATTAATAAAAAATCATATTTAAAGTAATTATTGGATGTGAAATAATTTTAAAATTCAAAATTTCAGTATAAAAATATTGTTGAAATTTTTATTGATTTTTGTGAATTTTTTTGCTATTAATTGTCCTAGTATATTGTTTTTCATTAATGAAAATTATTTATTTATGTAATTCTATATTTTCTTGTATAATTAAATATAAATAGAGTTTTAAGGTAAACATGATATTGGAATAATTTTATAACCTAATAAAAATATTAGAAAAATAATAAATTTGATTTTATAAAGAAAATATGAAGAATATTAGGAAAATATAGAGTAAAACATTGGAGTAAATGTACTGTAGCAACTGTAAAAAAACTATTGTAGCAACTGAAAGTTGAAGGAAACCATTGCAGATGCTCTTAGGCGCATAAATTTGTCTTTCCCGCCAGGTATATCTGCATGTCAATGCATCCATGCTAATTATAGATAATGGCATATATGAACAATAATAATTAATAAATAGGATTAAATCAACTAAGCTGAACTGAAATTTTCAACCAAGAAAATACATTTCCATCAACAAGATGATTTGATGTTTGTAGGTTTTCATAATTTAGTATTTTTAAAAAATATACAAGTATATGTTAAAATATAAAGAGAAAGTCTTCCGTGGTTAGACCAATCATGAAAAACTTCGTATCAATAACTTTTATGGTCAAATTATTATTTATATAACTTTATAAGAACATCGTTGCAATAAGTAAAAGAAAAAAATACAATTAGCACATTAATTTGATCATTTAAAAAATAACGTCTAATGGTTAGCCGTTTTAAAAACAAGATCTTGTTTAAAAGTTATAAGAATGAAGTATATGATTGAAATAATGAATTTCATTTGTTGAAAATTGATTAAGGCTTAAGAGAGCTGATTTTTTATAGTCATTCGAGAGAGCATTTATTTATTTATTGTAAACAAAATGGAGGGTTTGAGTTTTTATTGGGCTACTGTATTATTATTAAGATGTACTTTTTAAAATTTAAACAAAAATTTGACTAGTGAAAAATGAAAAATGTCTGATATCGTTAGTGAAAAGTTTAATTGTGTATTATAACCGGTAGATCTCATATAAGAGTGCATCATGTCTTGTTCAAATGATTACAATGTAAGATTGCATTTTTAGTCGATGGAGCCGTGGAATTTTTCAATAATTTCTTTTTGGATTTAAAGTTGTTTATGGAGAAATTAAGGCAACTCGCTCACAAGGCCACGCTTAAAATAACAAGTGCTCTATCTGTCCCAACATAAATTACTCTTAGTACTTTATAACACTATTCTTTATAAAAGTTTAACTTCATATTTCAATAAATACATACGAAATAATATTATATATTGTTGAATTCATCGCAACAAGTAATTTTTAATTTTTTTTATTTGCCGTTAGTAGTTAAACATATTAACGGTCAAACATGTGTCTCAAATGTTGTGCAATGATTGAGGAATAATTTAAACTAGAACAGAAGAAGTATTGGGTTAAACGGTCAAACATGTGTCTCGAATATTGTGTAATGATTGAGGGATAATTTAAATTGGGATGAACGGAGTATTGGGATTAAAAGAAGCAGATAGCATGAAACGATTTATGGTTGCATATCGGATAATTTTGTCTCCATAAACCCACCAGTCATCACTCATCCATCGGCGTTTATCCAGAAAAAATATAAACAAAACATATTTTTAAAAGAGAAATAAAAACCTGATAGTACTCGTAATTTATTCCACCCTCTCAACAGGGAGAGTTGTTGAGTTAGCTTCATAATTTTGGGTTATTAGTTATGCCTACCACAAACTACTTAGATAAAATGTCAAATAAAGGCGGCGGTGGTGGAGGAGGAGGAGCCACGGCGGCGGCGGTGCTGAAACAGAATGTGCCGTGGCGGGCGGCTTCCTCCGGCGCCGGCAAGCCCATCCCCAAAATTCACCAATCTCCTCTCCTTCGTGTGCCCCAGTCTCCTTACTCCTATTATGCCCTCGCCGTCATGAAGGTTCCTTTCTCTCTCCCCCCCCCCTCTCTCTCTCTTATCTTGTGGTGTATTTTTGAGATGTTGAATTAAGTTTTCTGAGTTATATGGAAATTTGCAGCACGAAAATCCAATAGGGAAGGGCTTAGGGCGGGAGGCGATAGTGGAGGCCGCGGGTCCCGATTGCATCGTGCCTGGCCAGACGATCCCCATTAAATTACTCGGCCTTAAGGTCTTTATTACTCCTTTCATATAGTAACTTTTACTGAATATATTACTCACAGTAGTTATTTAGTTTCTGATTCATTCTAATTGCACATTCTAAGAGCATCTTCAATCCAAGAGTCGTTTTTGAATCTCATGTTCCATACATCATGTTTTAGTACCGTAAACAAAATTAATTGACCGATGTTTTTAAAAAAACATTTTCATCTCCAAATGGTACCCACAAATACTTTGAATACTCTGGTATGACATGGCAATCAATGATAATTAGGCACATGCATTTTCTAGACTAGTAAGAGCCTCAATATTAGCATTTCCAAATATAAGTTCTACTTGACCTCTAAAGAATGCCATGACATATTGATGCTTCCTGTTAACCTTTGCATTGGAGATGCTTTAATAGGTTGAGAGTTCTTTAATATGATGTGTCAACTGAGTTTTGCCCCACCAACTTTTGCATTGGAGATGCTCTGTTTAGAAGATTAAGCTAAGGCCTTTGGGCGAATTGTTATTTTGCTCTAGTAACATTATATTTATTTTTATTTCTGCGAGGGTATTATTTGATGGTTTTGGTCCTTGTTTAAGGGTGCTTACAGTTACAGTTATTCTTGGCAGGTGTGGCCTATTGACATTGACCTTAAGTTTATCGAACCTGTGGGACGAGAGCTTAAGTCTATCGGAAAGGTCAGTATCCATTTTGCTCTCCAATGTTCTACTTTTGTTTTGTATAATGCAAACTACCCTTGGTCTTTTTATGAAATATTGGCCTTTTTTGTGGTTGAGTTTTCTTAAGGGGAAAGAAAGTGTAGCATTTGTGTGGAATGTATCCTCTTACTTGCACCGTATATTCTATGAGGCATTAAGCTTGTGTTTATGGAGAAATTAGTACTTAGGATGCATATCTGTTTTAAGATGAGTACAGCACTGTGGTATGGGCTTGCAGCATTGATACTAGAGCAATGTCTTTTAGAAGTTAATTCTACACCTGCTTCAGATGTGGAAGATGTCCTTGCATGTGCTTATACCCACTATAACCCTAAATTTTTGCATTGAACTTGCTTGGTATATGATATATAGAGTCTCTTTCCTGTTTCTTGTATACTGGAATCTATGATGCCTTGTATGTTTTTCGCAACTAATCTGGGATATGGTCTGCTGATTGTGCTAGTTTTTCTTCTGATTTTGGAATTCAAGCTCCCTTTTGGTGTTTGAATTGTGGACAAGATTTTTGAAAACTATAAATATTATAAATCCTGACTTGTTTTGTTTTACCAGTTTATGGATTCAGCAGTTGATCTTATGAACAAGTCCTTCATCGACCGCTAGCTTCCTTTATCTGGGACAGCATCAGTTACACCTGAGAGAGAGAAATTATGGCAATCTTGGCATATCTGCTTCAGTTGTGAAATTGTAATTGATACTCTGGAATTTTGTAGTCCTTGAACGTGGACACTTTATCCTTCTCATTTGTGGATTTCTAAAGCTTATAATGTAACATAGCGTATCCTTCTACGCTACATTCAATTTTTAAAGTTGAATGGATTATTGTTTACATATCATCAAAAACCTTTCAAAGTTGTGAAGTGTGGATGCTATTAACATTATTCAGTACGAACCTGCATTTCATTTTTCGAAAGCAGAAAAAAAATCAGTTTCTAGTAGGCTCTCTTTTTGAGGCTAAACACGTGTTATCCCGGGCCTATTTGTACAAGATAACATATCTTGGTTTGCTATTGTTGTTTATGCGACCTGAAATACTCCCTTCGTCCCAACAGTTTTGGCTTTTTTTTTTTACGGTATTCAATGATCGCATGTGACCGTCAATATCTCTAGATACATGTAACAATTCTACATAAAAAATTGATATTTAGAAAATAGTTTTAAGATGAATTTAGCGATATCTCATATGGTATTTTTATTATAAATATATTAATTTATATTTATGGTCAAAGTTTATCAAGTTTAACTTGGAAAAAGTAAATAAGTTAAAACTGATGGAATTAGAATATGAGCATCTAAGCATTAAGGCGCTACTAAACTCCATGCGTCAGGCTCTCATGGTGACTTGGTCTCATACCAGAAATGGTGATACCATAAGGTCTATCAAACTCTATTGCTTACTTTTTATCTATTTATTTGCCATGTTATGTTTCTGACTCTCAAGTATAGTTGATTAATGATAT
>JAULKJ010000003.1:8065185-8077599 GCA_032355405.1 Rubia balearica
GTTTCCTGAACAGCCTTTTTTTTATCTTGAGATATTTTCTCGACTCTTTCAATTTATTCTATTTAATCTCTCTCTCATCCTGCAATTTATTCTATTTAATCTACTCCACACCTAAATTCCACACCTAAATGTATGAAACCATCATACTATATACAAAAATACAGAGGGAGTATTATTAGGTTCTGTTCTCCATAGTATATCTGCATTTCTATCTAGTTCAGCTCAAATCGGCTCGGCTCGGTTCATTTCAACGTAAATTTAATTTGGTGAAATTTAAATTAATTTAGTCATACATTATAATTTTTTAGCACACTTATTTTTATTTCAATCCAATTTAAATTAGTTCATTCAAATCAGATTAGTTCAAATACGTGCCAGAGAATGGCCTTATCATGTCCGTCTCTCTATTTTTTACAAGTTGAAGGTAAATCATTTAGAGTAAAATGTTTAGATGACCCCTAGTTCTTTGGAAAGTGCAAATATAACTCTCAATTTTTTTTAAAATTGTTAATATATCCATGACTGATTTTCAAAAGTGCAGATATATTCATGACCGGCCAAAATATGTAAACTTATACCCGAATATCCTTTTTTCCTCCTAATTTTTTGGGTACAACTGCTCACTTCAATGACTTTGGGTACAACCGCACTTTCAAAAAACTCGGGGCTATATTTACACATACCAAAAAATTGGAAGTTATATAAGCACTTCATTCATAATTTATTAGTGAATTAACAGGATACGATCAATACGGACCGCTGATCAGAAGTTGAGATGGGCGGCACCGATGGAGCAATTTTTTTTTATAAATTAAATGTTTTTGTCTATATTTTGAGATAAACATGAACAATTTTTTATTTATTATGGATGCATCTATAGTAAGATTATGATGTTTTCGCGTTTAAAATTTCTTCCTCCATGAGTTCCTCTCATTTTACCCTCCGCTTTTCTATTGGCCTTAACTTACTAACACTTTATTGAAATCCGTTACATAAAGATTAAAATATTCTTGTATATTTAACTTATATTGCACCTTGGATGGAAGTTAATTAATTTAAGAGAAATGACTTTTTTTATATACAAATATACGTGTGATGGAGTTTCATTTAAATTTTATGGTTAAATGAAAGATTTAAATAAATCTCAAGATAATTTAATAATAACATGAATCTTGTATCCCATTAAAAATACATAAATAATGTCAATTTAATTACCGGTAACCTTTTTTCCAACACTATCATCTGGTCCGCTCCTTACTAAAATCTGTATGCTGTTAGGCATCCACGTGGGTTGGAAAATCTGAGCCCGTTATCTCTTTGGATAAGACGTGGATTTTTTTTCTTCTATATTTTGATGTTAGAAAGAGATAGATTTACCGTAATATTGGATATTCTTTCAAAACTTCAATAATTACCATTAATTACGATTGGGAAGAAAGATTAATCAACCAATTACTGCTTGAGTCAAGTCAAGAGCTTTGATATGACCGAGTGATCTCATGGCTGAGCTCAAAATTAACCCCTCTTATTTTCAGAGAGAAAATGTTCAAAATGGAACCCACTTTTAAGTAAAATTCACAGTTTGGTACTCAATTTTTAAAATTATTCTAAAGAAATATCTGATTTTTCATTAATGTCCCCGAAAAGATACTTATTGGTTAAAAGTGGGTACCATTGTGACACAATTTTGATCTAAATTAGCAGTACCTTTTGTTGTTGTTGAAAGGTACCTTTTAGCACATTAAAAAAAGATGCTTATAAAGAACAAATTCAAAATTTGAATACTACCAAAATTTAATTTTAGACTAAAATTTGGTTTCATTTAGAACAATCTCTCTATTTTCAAGATTTTGTTTGAATTTAAGATCACGTTTCCCGCATCCCATGGAACTTGGAAAGGTCAAGCACAGATGCCTTCAATGGGGTTAGTTGAATTCTTATATAAATAAATGGGGAAAAGAAAAGAAGGAAGCCATTTGTTCACCCCCCTTGTTTTTTTTATTTCTGAAGTGTACTCCCTTCTTTATTTTAGCGATTGATACATCACTTTATGATACGGAGTACAAGAATTAATAGAATATAAAATAATTAAATTAAATTAAATAGATGCAAAATGAGTGATTAAATTCTTTTACTCAATGAAATCGAAAAGAAGATATAATTAGGGATGCTTAACGAGTCGAGCATCTTAAGATCGACTAGTTTTGCACGCAAGTGGAGCCATCTTGTTCTTGATTTAACGGACCCACAAGCAGCTCGGCAACGTTTACGTATTTATTTTAATTTATTATAAAGAAATTTCCTATTGTTTAAACAATAAGGACTATTAAATTATTTATATATATATGATTTTATTAAGTATATTGTATTTGATTTTTTATAAAATTTATAGTTGAATTTACTCGCTTTGCAAGCAGGCTGAACTTTAGTTGAGCACGGAAAAATTTAACGAAACAAATCGAACATGCCTCACTCATATGGTATGTTTGACAAGGTTGTGTTCATAAATAAAACTGTTTTACTTTGAAAGCAAGAGCATACCAGCTCCTGTTATTCACCCCAAATTGTCCCTGCCTTCACATAAAACGGCTTATAAGCCCCCGACAAACACACTCCGAACTCAATACGCACCATGGACAGCCATTGAAACAGGGTGGATAAATAACGAATAAGGAAGCAGCACGTGTGAGTATATAAACACGTGATTTTGTCTATCGCTGATTGGGCAACGCAAGCCAACTTATCCAACAACTTGCATCACCCATTAACCTCCCATTAACCCAAAGTCCACCATAAATAAAAATCCACCAATTTTATGGTCCCTGATTCTCTCGCATGCCCCTAAAAATTTTCTTCTATTTTAATGGGAAAAATAGCTCATTTGCAGTCCTCTTTATAATACCAGCTGGAAATAGACTCTGATTCCATTCAGATTCAAAGAGGACACACTCAGAAAAGGACTTGCTTGCTAACTCTGGGACCATATATAGTCACCATTTCATCATCAACCCAACAAGATGTGAATCCCACGTCATCAGCGAAGCCGCCGGTGTATATTTTAAGGTTTAACCACTCGTCAGAAATTCTGGTCTGAGTGGGAGCACACATGGATTGCACATTTGACCTAATATGCACAACTTCAAGATTATCTCCATCTCTAATACAGGCAAACAGAACATGAAACTACCTCATTCCGAATTCCTAAAATGAACTGGAAGCATAAACAGGAGTTCAAAACCAACCAGACTATCGGTAACTTCATATAGGCATAGAGAAAAGAAAAACTTACCCCTTAAGAAATGTCACCGTCAGCATCTATAGAATATATTAGTTTGCTACAACACTCTACATGGAAATTACCAGCTTCAAAGTTCAAGGTTCAAACCGACAACAAAGAAATTGACAGAGACAGCCACATACTCTACAAGGATTATTAAAGGTAAACAATATGTATCACTCTCAATCTTGGATTAATTACAAAAGATTCATATTTTGACAATATTCGTGGTCTGCCCTTAAGCACAATACTTAATGACATAGAACCAACTGTTGTTACCTAATAATCTTACTGATTCATCATCTTCTTATATTCTCAATATCTACTGTGACAGCCTTTTCCAAACAATGAAGTATCGGCCTGCCAGGGAAGATCTGCAGACTGATCACCGTCAAAGAACCAACTAATCAGATTGTACGTGTGAGTGAGGATGTTATGAGTATATCTTAGCAGAAGGTGGTGACATGGTTGAGCCAAAAAAAACTGATCTTGGTTCTAGAATCTGGGCTCTCTAAAGGCCCAAAAAAATATGAAGCGCCACAGAAGTACAATAACAGCATCTGATATTTTTAAACGGAAACACTCAAAGCCCACAATCCCAATAGGAACATAACTACTGTAATTCCCCGATATAGTTGTCCATGCCAATCTATTACCACCATACTTCAAAGGGCATCTGGAAGCTGTTCAGCTGAGAATTTAATTTACATGTGCATACCAGAACAACCAGTCACAACAAACTTTTAATACAAATATCCAACAGAACGATCCCTTAGCATAGATTTTAGTAGCACCATCACATCTCAATAAGACTCTATGAACCAGAACAATTTGCAGTGTTCAATCGTTATGAAACCTTTATATATGTAACAAAACATACCAATTTTATTCGACACATCACTTATTAATATAAACTTCAGTCATTCTTGCTCTCATCTACAGGTACTGGTTTGTGGATATTATCGGCAGCAACAGGGTCCGATACAGAATCCTGTTTCAAAAAGAAAGACATATGGGTCAGAATAAGCTCATACAAGACTTCAGTAAGTAACATTTAATATCACAACTAATGAGGTTCAATAATTGTCATCCAATGGAATTGGAGAGAGCACCTCAAACTAGGCATGTAATAGGAGATGAGATATTGACGAACATGTGCATAAACAAACGCCGTTAGATGCAAAACATTATATAGTTGATTCTGGTCTGGAGCTAAGAGGTATTGCTCAGCTGACTAGCCTGACAGAACCTGAAAGCTCTATAAGAAACCCTGCCACCTAGTATTACTTGTGATTGTCCGTCCAATTAATGCCTTCAATGTGCATTTGTTCATGTGCAAAAGAATGCATTCTTAAATTTGCACTCAAAATTTGACAGCCTAAATATGACCAGAATTCTTAAACAGTGAATAAAAAAGTCATATAACTGTATATCACTTGAAGAAGTGAACTACAACTAACCCCTAGCGATTTCTAAAATGCACAAACGGACCGTGTCGTTATAATTTTTTAAAAACATAATAGGACCTTTCCCATCCATCTCAAAAGTTCTAACTTGCACATCACCATACTTTAAAGGCCTCGTGGTCAACAATTTTTCCAGTGATGTCTAATATTCTGTGTCCTTAATGTATAGTATTCTTTAGTAGTATGACCTTAAAATTATAAAGTAGAACATGATACACCCTACTACTTGTTTCTGCAATAGACTTGGTTTTACAGACTCAATTGTGAAAGTTTCAGTATTCAAAATTAAATGGCTATCTTCATGTCACCTCAACGCCTTTTGAGGCAAGCCATGCATCGAGAGAAACTAAACTATGTCCATGGCTTTGGGGAATTAAACAGGACAGAAACCCCATAAGCTTATCAACCACACACTATAACTTCCAGTATTTTCCAACGAAGAATGCATAGCTGAATAATGGTAAAACTAATAATGGGTTTACATTTAATAAAATCCAAGAACTAGAACAGATGATGCTAAATTAACACAATTGAATTTTGCGGAATACAACACATAGCATCACAACAACTTACAGGATGGTTAGCGGGCTTTGTGGCGGTGGCAGAAGGTTTGATAGGACAAGCTGGAGGTGCCCTCGCCGGCTTCTGATATTCCCAACCCAACAATCTATAGATTCTTGCCTACATTGTGAATAGAACACCACAAGGAACATAATTTTGTAAAAAAAACAGTTTCATTGGGGAAAAAAGGATAACTTTGATTTTGAAAAATACCATGATGAAATCGAAGAGGAGGGGCAGCAGGTTGACGATTGGAACCAGAAACAGCGGCAACAAGCAAGCTATACACACCTGTTTTGGTTGTTTCGTATCGTATTTAGAGAGAATCACAGTATAATCAAGAGGAATATCAAAACGGGAGGAGATCGGAGTTGGAATTTACCATTATTCTTCTTCTGTAGAGTTTAGCCGATCTAACTTTTCGATGGATTGATTTCGCCTCTCTGTAATTTGGAGTTGTAAAACGCCAGTATGCCCGTCCCGTGTATATATTGTGTGGGGTGTTTTCGGCCAGCTAGAAACGGCGCCGTTTCAACCTCTGCTTTCTAAATTCAATTTTGTTTTTTTAAATCAAGTGAGTAACTGCCTCTCACAAAAAGTAGGATAAGACTTTCAAATAACTTGGAGTAAAAAATTTAAAGGACAATATAGCACAATTTCTTGAGGGTTGTTATAAGATCATTTGTCACTGTTACATAGTACCAATCGATTTTACGATAAAATCTCATAATTCTAATTAAATTCACGTTTGCGCGATGATTAATACCCTTACAGGTGAGGAGGAGTGTTAATGTCCCACATCAGTTATTTACTAGTAGGATGCACACATAAGTGACTGAATGAAATATGTCATCGAACTATTCTAAAATCCCATTTTTATTATCCAACAATTTTCTTCCATTTTTTATTATTGAATTTAGTAAATGAAGAGGATATTTTTTTGTAGTCGCCTTCTTGATTGATAAATCTTGACGAAATCAAGATAATTGAGAGTATTTTTGTGTTCCTTTGATGACATCAGATAGAATTTTAAATTTATTTTAAAAATTTTAACTTTGGAGGTAAGATTTTAACATTAGTTACAGTATATTTGATAACCGTTTTAGTAATATCAATAAATTTCTTCCTTATATACGTATTAGTTTGATTTCACCGGAGTATCAGTTATCAAGGTACATGAGATTTAAACTGCAATAAAGTTACCTGCACGGTATTAACCTAATTGTAAACCGACATTTTGTAAAAATGAAAATCGAAAAACAATATCAGATATATTTTGAGCTAGTATATTAGAGCAGCCTGGGACTTGAAATTTGCAAGTTTGATTAAGGAAAATGCGCCCAGGTAGTCATTAAGTGGTACATTATATATAATGTAGCCTTCGTTGTTCAGATATGAATCTAGCAGTCCTTTTTCTGTTTGAAGGTATTCATTTATCCAAAGCAGCATATAACGGGTAGCAAGCGACTATTCTCCTTTGCAGGGTGTTTCAGTGCAGCGGCAAACAGGCCTACCCGATGCTTCCCAACCATTGTATCCACGTTCAAGAATCATAATGTTCTTTATTCCCAGATCTTCTTTCATTCCTGCCAGATAGTCGGAAAACCTTCTTGCACATTTTGGTCCACGGACCTACAAAAGAACCATTTAGCAGTCAATTACTGGTTCAAGATCCAATGTAAAATGGCTGTTTGTTAAGATTTCATAGATCAGAATGCAGAACCGGTGAATCAGGAGGGTAAGAGCTTAATAGGTGAAAACAACATAGGACCATTTTAACAGTTAGATTTTTACCTAGTGGTTAACCTATATGCCAGCTGCAAACTAGTCATAAACTTGGAACAAGTACCAGATGTCTTATTATCTTCCAATGCAAATAATGTAAAGCAATTATGAGATTCCATTCATCTCATCCCAGAAGACTGTTGTATGCCATCCGGCAATGAAATGTGTTGAAATTTCTACTTCAACGATCTACTTAACAAGGTAACAGCCAATGGGCAACAAGATATCTAGGCAAGGGAAGCCTGGACATCAGCTAATAGTATCTCGTACAGAAGTGCAAGTTTTACTTGGTGATGAGTACCCTAAGCTCACAAGTCATGAATTTCCCCACTCTACAACCAGTTAACCCAAACTCAAAAAAAATACAGAATACTAAAGTACCAACAAGAAATGCATGAAACATGAAGGCATTTCATAGCAAATGGAACCATACCGTGCATGCATCTGATGGTACACTTGAGAATAAAAGATGAGATAGATTCACTACACATTAGTTAATCAGTCTCAATAAGGTAAACCAGCGGCCACAACAAAGAAATTAAACATATAAGAGTTCTACTAAAGTTCTTTCTGGCAGTTATAACTTACTCCACAATATTGTGCAAAAACATTCCGTGTTCAATTGGCAGTTTGGCACGGTACTATATCCTTTTAGGAATGTGTTTGCAATACGTGCTTGGAACACATTGTCCAGTCACTCTTTGTATCCCTACTACTATATCCTTCATAACACTAGTTGTCCACGAATCCAAGAGTATCTCAGGGCAGGTTGATAATGAGGTTAGAAAACAAACAATACAAGCAAGATAAACACCATTAAAGCACTTCAAACCGACACATGAATGCACCTCTTTTAAGAAAGCGAAGTATTGAACATGGAATTCAAAATCAAAAAAATTGATGAATAATTTCAATGGAACAAGGATATGACCTGGCTGAGAGCGCAATGGAAGACAAGGGTATCTTTGCCCTTGGCAGCCTCTATCAGAGTGGGGATTTTGTCGAGAAAAGTGTCGCTAGCAAAGTGCAGCGACCCAGCGATATGGCCATCATAACTCCTCTCGTCATCCCTATCAAAACGGTACAGTTTCAGATCACAATATCGAAGAACAAACACGCAATTTGCAGTCAGACTGGAATTATACTATAGGTATGCATGTACGGAAGTTTACCTAACATCGACGATGGCGATATTTGGGCGGAGTTTGAGAGAGAGAAGCTGGGCGGAATTGATGTAGCTGATGCTCCCGGCCATCTTTTGTCCTCGTCGTTGTTGATACGATGCTCCGTTCGCCGCCGCTCCTCCGCCGCACGCGATACACTCGGCTGCGCGATTTATGGAGTCAGTCTCCTCCTCCTTGCTTGTCGAAATCACTTTTCTATTTTCTTCTTTGGATTTACACAGATACTCTCTCCGTCCCACTTTAAACTTCCTAATTATTTTTTGCACAAACTTTAAAACAAGTATATGTGACATCTTTTTAATGGGTGATGAAAGTGGGCCTACATAAATCAAATGAAAGGAAGAGTTATGAACACATATTTATGGTTAAAAGTAGAAAGTTTAGAACTAGAAAGTCTATAGTGGGACGTCCCCAAAAGAAAAATAGAAAGTTTAAAGTGGGGACGAGGGAGTATATTTTTGTATCAAGTGAATAATATATAATTAAATATAATATAATAATTTCATTTTAAATTATATAAAAATAAATAAGAATTTTATTTATTATTTAGATATTATTAAATTTAAAAATAATATATTTTATTTTTAAAAATTACTATTTTAATATAATTTTGGTTGATTTGGGTCGACCCATGACCCAATCCGACTCGACCCGATCCTAAACTATGAGAATTTTGGCCCGACCCAACCCATTTGTCCCAAAATTTTGGGTCGATTTGGGTCGGGACAACTGACTTGCCCTGACCCATGAACACCCTACCCGCGGGTTTCAACCTATACATATAAATATTTGAATGAACCCATATGGGTTTATATCCCAACACATATAGGTAAAACCCGAGGGTTACAACTAATATATTGGCCTATATGGATTTATATACCAACCCATGTGAGTAAATCTATGGATTTCAACTCATATAATGACTCATGCGGGTCATTTACAAACCCATATAGGTAAACTTGCGGTCAACCCACAAAACCAATCCATTTGACCCATATTTTTTAAATACCCATTTTATCTGTTACCCATTTTACACATGTTCATTCAAATTTAAAAATAAACAATTTACTTGACCCACGAATTACGGGTCTAATTTTAATTATACATTTCATTGAAGTAAAAGTAAAATATTTTCCCCTCAAAACCCTGTCATCCCAACATCGCGGATTGATGAAGAGGTAGATCACGACGCCTAAGAATCAATCAGTTATCTGGTGATCACTTTCTGGTGGTCACGAATTGGGGTGGAAATGGGTGTATGGGTCGAATAATATGGGTAGTTTAAAAATATAGGTATCACCCATTTAAAAAACAAGCCGGATTGAAACTCGCTCGACCTACAAAAACAAGCCAGATTGAAACTCGCTCGACTTACGGATCAAAATGGGTAAAGCCGTGGGTTTCAACATATATATATATATACACACACATTTATGAACCCATATGAGTTTATATCCCAACACATATAGGTAAAATCCACAGGTTTCAACTGATATGTTGACCTATATGGATTTATATACCAACTCATATAAATAAATATGTGGATTTCAACCCATATAATGACCCATGTGGGTAAACCTTCGATCAATCCACAAACTCAACCCGTTCGACTCATATTTTTTAAGTACATATTTGACTCGTTACCCATTTTACACATATTCATTCAAATTTAAAAATGAACAATTTACTTGACCCACGAATTACGGGTCTATTTCTTCACCCTCCCTAGTCACTAGAAATCCTTACACCGAGTTTCACAGTTACACACAATTAACTTCGGAGATACCATTATACAGTTGTACACAGTTAACCTTGGAGAGATACCATTGTAGCACCTCAATAAATTAATCAATAGATCCCATAATCTTTTAGAGTCACACATTTTAAAGAAAAGAAGAAGATAAGAGTTGATAGTGTTGAGTTGAGGTATTAAAATAATTTCCACATTCCAAGCGAGAGCCAGATACTGGTTTCATGTGCAGGAGAGATACTTGATCATATCGGTGATAGTTGGTAATCTGCATGAGCATGTGGTCCATCCAAACAATTTCTTGGAAATCCTCTTTCTTCCCAGCTAGCTATGCTACAAGAAATAATCCATCCGATATTTTTATATTGATGCTTTTTCCTGGGTTATTTTTAGCATGAGATGCATGGTATAGTTCCACTACAAAGAAATACTAAAAATTAAAGACGACAGACAAGAGTCTCTTTGTCAACATAAAGGAAATGAGATTTTTACACTTCTATTCCTAACTTTAGTCTGAAAGTGTCTGTATAACCCCGCAAAATGAGAAGGTGTCAAAATAACCCTAACTTTAGACTGCATGGTGCCGGTATAACCTTTTGACACTATTTCGGCGTTGACTCATCAATTAAAGTGTTGACTGGACATAAAATGACAAAAATGCCCTTTGGACCATACCATACCATCCAATCATAATATATAGTATTAACATCGCAATGGTAAAATTTTATACTCTTTTCATCTGTGGACTGTGCTTCTAATCGATAAGACGTATATATGACACTTATCGCCACTGCCTGAGGTCCTACCTATCAAAGTGGCCGTAACTCCAAACTTCACTTGAATCTACCCCCAAATAAACTCATGTTTAGTTACGATTAATATATTTTGAAAGTTTATCAGTATTTTAATTCCAAAATTTGAATGAATAATTATAAATATCTCATATATTTATGATATAGGGGCCAACGAATACCATTAATGCTACAAACACGGCACGATATTAGAAGAAAAGAAAATCACAAAACAAACTAAAATATACTCTTTCTCTTTTTTTTTTGAAAAAATCAATTTTACATTGCCTTTTTTTCTTCTCATTATTAGTTCAACACTCTCACGAAACTGTACATATTTTGTTCTTGTTTTCTTATCCACTTGAGAGTGATGGGCTACAATTTTAATCTAACAAATCATTATGACATAGAAAAACAGTTTTAATCTGTAATGATATCTAACATCGCTAGTAGGAAATGCATGCCATGTTTCACGTTTAAACCCATAAAAGCACAAAGTTGAGTGTTTCTTTATCACTCTTTTCTCTTTAAAGTAGAGTTTATACATAAGATGGATTATGATTCCAAAAGGGAAAATAAAGGGGTTGCCACATTTCACGCCATTAAACACACAGGTTGTTCTTTTTCTAAGATACTACTATAAGCAGGAGTCAAAGAAAAGGTAAGCGTTGCCATAAACACACCAATATTGTTCTGGTTGTTACTATCTTCTTCTTCTTCTTCTTTCTATAAGAAGTGTTACTTGAGTTGCACGCATGATACCATACCATCACTTTCATCACCCAAAAAAGGCAGCCGTTGAAATAATCGCCCCACTAATTAATTAAATCCTAGCTACTTCTACTTGTAGGATACTCCCTCCGTCCCACCTTTATTGGCATATTGATGCAGGGCGAAAGGCAGCGAGAAATGAAGAAGCGATGGATCACCGTAAATGTTTGATACGGGTTTAAACGTAAATTCTGCTTTCGGAGTCAGAATCAGGCGAGGTTGGATGCATTGGAACTGTCTCGACGAGTAGATCAAATTCCCTGCTAAAAAGGATTTGGGCTCTGTTTCACCATTTGAGATCGTTTAATGTCTCAAAACGGCAATTTACTAATTTTGAGTGTTTTCCAGTTTCCTTTTTATTTTGGAATTAATTCCGAGTTTCCTTTTTTTTATTCTAGGATTTCTTTTTAGTATTTAAAGATCTCTTGTACTTCGGATATTTTTATCATTCATAATACTATTTTCAAGATTATTTTTTCTCTGGTGGATTCCAGAATCAAAACCTAGGTTTGTGCTTGCAGGCCTTAATTGTTCTTTAAGATTCGTGTTTGCGAATCTCTTCGATATTCTGACTGCGTCACATATTTACTTTTTCACGGTTTTCAATGATCATGTTTGATCGTCAATAACTCTAGTTACATATAACAATTTCACATAAAAAATAATATTTAGAAAATAGATGTTAAGAGAAATCCAACAATATCTCACATGATATATTTATTAGAGTCAAAGTTTTTTAAATTTGACTTTGAAAAAAACATGTCAATAATGGTGGGACGGAGGGAATAGATAATACCCGTGCCGATGTATGAATTTATTAACGAAAATG
>JAULKJ010000003.1:8190278-8204668 GCA_032355405.1 Rubia balearica
CCCAAAAAGGAAAGTGTGTCAATATTAGAGAACCGGAGGGAGTAAAACAAATGTCACTAAAACGACACCTACATCATTAAAAGTTGAAATGAAACGACATGACCCCCTGGAGGTGATCTATAAATAAAGGCCCCATATCCCATTCAGTTTGACCTGTCTTCCTCAGATTCCTCTAGTCTCGATCTCCCTCTTCACCAAAATTCCCAACCTCCAGTTCAGCAGGGTTTATCACTGCCCAAAAACAAATCCATAAACCCTAATCAATTTAACTCGCAATCACACCGTTCCAGCTCCGGAAAACCCCAACATTCTCCGGGTAATGCGTTTTGCGTAATCTCGCACCGCAATTTTCTCAAATTGCATTTTTGCGCGCGCGAATTCCAGTAAGTTCTCTTCGTATTCACTCGGAACAAAAGGCATGGGGCCAATTGCGCATCTCTGTGAAAATTAAGTGTTGATTCCGTGTTTGATGGCTTATGTTGGGTGGAATGAATTGTTCTAGGGTTTCTGCGCTGTTTAATTTTGGTGCATGTTGAGTTCTGTCGATTTTTGAAAGCGCTGCTAAATGATTCTGCAATTGCTTGAACATGAGCGATGGAGGTAAAGCGGAGAGTTCGAGAACGGGGGTAGAGGATGTGAGTGGGGATAGGTCTGGTTTACAGCGAGCGGGGCCCAATGAGTTCGGGCGAGCCATTTCTAGAGCCGCGGTTGCGCAGATATGTCAGAGTGAGGGGTTTGAGGGTGTTAGTGAGTCAGCTGTCGAATCCCTAGCGGATATTGCCGTTAGATATGTGTGTGATCTGGGAAAAACCTCGAGTTCGTATGCGAATTCGGCTGGCAGGACGGAATGCAATGTGTTTGACATTATCCTGGGAATGGAGGATTTGAGTTTGTTGAGAGGGTTTCCAGGTGCCTCGGATGCTAGTCATTGTGTGGTGAGTTCTGGTGTGGCGAGGGAGATGATGGATTACCTTGAGTCTGCTCAGGAGGTTCCATTTGGCCACTCTGTACCTCATTTCCCCGTTGTTCGAGCTATGAAAGCTATACCTAGTTTCTCGCAAATGGGTGAAGAGCCAGAGCACAAGCACATTCCTGATTGGCTGCCTGCGTTTCCTGATCGCCACACATATGTGTCTTCTGCTGTGTGGAATGAGCGAAAGACGGATCCTCGTGCTGATAAGATTGCGCTAGCTAAGCAGAGAAGGCAGGCCGAGAGGTCGCTATTAAGTCTGCAGCAACGTTTGGTTTCTAATGGTGCTGCAACAGCTTCAACATCAATGGAGCCTCGTGACGTGAGGGTGGAAATTGATGGAAGTGGGAACCCATTTCTTTCTAAGCCCCTACAAGCTGGAGAGAAAGAAGTATCTTCTGTTGCTCTTCCTGATAAGCTTGCTAATGAGTCCGAGATGGAAAACGATGTTTCTTTGTTGGAGACATTTGCATTGGCTGTTGAGGCAATGAAGGATGGGCCTTCTGAATCTGGAAGCCACGAAGAGGCCATGAGCGCTCTTCCAGAAAAGAGATCTGCTGTCTGTCTGGAGTTCAAAACTAGGAAAAGAGTTCTAGGTGATTCTTTGGATCTCAGGCTCAGAAACCGGGTTTCTGGTCGACCATCTGCTTGGTTCGGGCAAAATGAGGAGAAGGATGACAAGAAGAGAAGGGCTGAGTTTATACTTAGGCAGTCTATGGATCAACATGACCTTACTCAGTTGTAAATTAGTTCACTCAATTCTTTGCTGGACGAGGACTGACATACTTGCAAAAACTAAAGCTGCGGATTAGATAAGTTCTGAGGGGTTAAAGCGTATTGTAGTTCTGGTTTGATTGTGATGAGAATCAATTTAGAGATCTGAAACCATTTGAGGCGTTTTTGGAGGTATGCTTATTCTAGTTCTGTGAAGCTGTAACATTTTTAAAATTTTATTTTATGGTGCACAATGGATTTTTCCCCCTCATTCCATTTGATTTGAGCAGATGTGTCTTGTGCTTTGCTTTAGAAGTAACTGATATCATCTTTATGATCACTTACATGTTCAACTGTAATTAGAAGTTTTCAACAGTCTGGTATGTTCATGAACTATTTGCCTGCATTATGTAAGGAAATATTGCTAAATAAGTCTTTCCATACCTGCTACCTCATGTGCATGTGATTGATAGAATGAATATCTTAAAATTCTGCTCATGTCTCCTTTATCCCCGACGAACATCATGATCTATGATCTTTACATTTAAGAAAATTCTCAGACTTCCATGAGTAGTGAAAGTTGACTCATTTGGGTTCTTTTTTACTATTCTGCATTGTTACCAACTATCGCAATATTTGTTTGACTTCCTGCCATCCTTTTTTTTCTAGATATAGCTTCAAATTATGGAATGGGCCAGGTTGATTTATTCTGTTTGGAACCTATATTCTCCGTTAAAAAGAATTGAAATTCTTAGTTCGCACGGTAATTTATCTTTCTCTACTTATTACAAACTACTCCCTGCTGTCTAAATGCGGTATCTGAATATGGATGAAAGATAATCATCAGAATGTCCATGGCTTTCTATCTGGCATTGAGTAGACACCATCTTCTGCATCGATACATCACTTAATATAGGTGTGGTGATACACTTTTTATACAACTGAAACCCAGTGAGCAGAGGCATCAGTCAAGGTGTGGCATTTGTGTGTATTGCTGGTTCCATCTTTTTGTAAACATCACCTATCAGAAACAAATTGTGGGAGTTTTGATAGACTTGTGTAGCTGAGTTGCTTGGTGTGAGTTCTGTCTCACTGTTCTGTTGTTTACCGACTCTTTCGATGAAGGAAGCAGAGTGCTGTATGCAGTTATTATAATAATGAGTGCTTATTTCTCATGGGGAGAATAACGAAAGTACCCCACAACAAACGACCAATTGCAAGTTTTTACAGGTATTTTCATTATATCAAGTTTTGTTTTCTCAAAAGGATGGTCATCAGTGATCAGATCTAGCTGACGGTTAGGATTTTGGTTCCCAAGCACTTTATCCTTTCAACTGGTTGATGACTCGCATTTAGGAAAAAAAAGATTTGAGGTTGCAATTCAACCACCACACCCCAAAACAAACATAATATCTTCCTGCATACAACGTACTAATTGGAAAATGATAAGCATAAATAAGTAAATACAACAGGTTCACTATTCTCTTCTCATCTCTTGCCTAGTACAGTTATAGAACAGGGTACTAGAAACTTGGATTCACAAAGTAAAACGTCCAAGTGTGCCGCAGACTCAAAATCAAAGGGTACAATGCTAGCTGCCCAAGTCAACTATTAATTTCTTAATGAATGTTTTACAGACTCTCTGCCAAGCAGTTGCTGGATCACTTCAATTTTGCATTGACTTCCAAAGGAAATGCTCTTCCGCGATGATTAAACATCATAAAATCTAGATTCCCAGGTAAAGCCACCACCCTGCACCAGGAAATCAAGAGTCCAGCGTAAGAACCAGCATTAATAATATAACTAAGCCATGTCCTTATGCAGATTTTGGCTATATAAACTATTGCTGGTTATTGTCTCAATCGAAATAACTTTTTATTTATTTATAATATAGTTAACATGATACACTTTACTTGCTGCTCTAGTCCAACTCACCTGAAGTTGTACTCTCAGATATTCATCTCACAGTTACTGCATTCATTATGCAACTGATCAAGGCCAATATGCTAATACTTCCTCGTCCTGACATTCTTACTCCACTGCTACTAACTTATTTGTTTGCTAGCAAATAGTCTTGTACTTGTTTTTATAGGCATGTCATTCGGACTTCAACAAACTTAACGTTTGAAATAATGAGTAACGATACCAAGATACGATCCATATACTCATAAGGCTGATGAAAATAAAGACCAATGAGCAAAGGAAAAAGATAAAATGAAGTTAAACAATCATGCACAAACACAATGTAAGGGGAAAAGGCAGAGTACAGCCAGCCAGCCAGACAAATGAATCCAAGTTGTAGACAGTTCTACTTCTACAGAATGACACATACCTCTTTCCTCAGACCAACACCAATTTAATAAAACTAGAATACAGGGAGGGCAACAGATTCGTTGCAAGTCCATAAGCCATTCAACTGTCACTTCTTCCTAGGAACATGTAGTGAACCGGAATTGACCAACTTTTAGGAGATATTGTGCGAAACGATAATGAAAGGTAGCATAGATAACAATCAGTTTCCTACTTTTGAAACCAGGAATCAAATATTGAGGGATTCCACTCACCGCTCATCACTAAGTCTCTTTTTGCTTTTCACACAATTATGCCAGTAAATTATCACATACTCCGTATGTGTCAGACTTTGAATGCTAGATAATCACAAATAATCACATCTCCTAGTATAAATAATCACACATTCAACTAATCTCTTCTTTGAACCGAAGAAGGATAGCACAACTCAGTGCAAAACTACTCCTACTTAACCAAAAGGAAGCTGTTTCAAATCCAAGAGTACTGAGATTAAGCACTCAGGCGACATACAGAACGACCTAAATAACTCACACAAAGACAACAGTACCTGTTCTCATCAGAATAGGGAAGTATTGACAGGAACTTTCCCGGAGCTATAAGTGCCGCCGACATGCATAACACTAGTGCCACAATCAACTCCATGACAACCTGCATTCAACAAACCTTAGATTCCTTCTAACCATCATCTTACATAATAATCTGACAATAAACACAAATTAATAAGCATCAATCAGTTTAATAATCATCACAAAGGGTCCGGAAACAGGTAAATTACGTTCATAGGAGGTCCCGAGAACTCCTCCTCAGTGATCTTCAACAATGTCCTGTCTGCAAATAAGATGAATAAACACTCAGACTGGTTCTCAGACACACAGCGAAAATCGTTTTGTGAACTAAATTAAAACAAATTCAAGAAATTCCATATTCCGATCATACCAACCGGGAATCAATTTGAATCGGTTGAGGGTTTCGTTACGTACACTGTATGGTAGAGTAAGCCGCGTGGGAGAGAACCAAAACTCCAAGCAACCCAACCACGAAACCCATACCCATATTTTCTCCTCAACTAAATTACAGATCTCCTCTGCTTGTTAAACAGCCGGCGGTGGATTCAGAAGCGACGGCGAGTATCAGCCGTCAACGATACGGCTGAGCAGAAAGAAAGTAAAGGCAAAGATAGTACTTACTATAAATAAAAGTTCTCGTATTAATAGCACACATTATACCGAGTCTTTTATTAAACGGCGTCGTCCAAAATAATCAGTAATTATTTACCAGTCCCTTAAAAACTAGATTGGTTCGGCTTTACCCCTTAGCTAAAAGAATGTCGTTATCGGTAGAGATTTCATGAACTCGGAGAGTAGGCGGAGGAGACGATGAATCAAACAGTCGATATCTGCGGCCGGCGAGGAGGTTGTTCCGTTCGAAATCCGGCTCTTTTCAATTCTTTTATAGCTTCGCCTCCGTTGAAGCCGCGCAAGGTGATTCTTCCGCGCCAGTATCATCTTCCAGCTTCTGCGTTGACGGCGGCGAACCGAGGTTTATTTTCCGGTCATACTAAATTAAAGTTCACTGGATTTTGAACTGAACATTGCAGTTAATTTTGTAAGTATTTTTCTGCTTTTGAGTTATAATTTTTGGTAGTCTGTAATGCATTTGCAGCATCAGTTTACAGCAAGCTAGTTGAGAGTCCTGTGTTGGACTCTAACCCTAATCAGGTACTCTGTCTACTCTACTGTGAAATTTTGTTTATTCACTACTTCTTAGGAAAGGAAAGTGTTTGTTTTCGAATAATCGAAGTTCCGTTTCCATGTACAAAATGCTATGTCAGCTGCTTGATTGTTGTTACTTCATTTAGGATGAAGATTTTGATGGAGAGGAACTCGGTTCAATTCCTCATGTGCAAACTCTTAGACAATTTCCTAGAGAGGAGCTTTCCGAAAAATTTGTTCTGGTTAGATTTGATTCCAAGCTTCTACTTCAGCAGCTCCAGGAACATAGTTCCTTGTTTGGTAGAGCCATTTCCACCGTAAAGTATTTGCATAAATCTGGAGCAAGGATAACTCTAGTCAGTAGTTGGGACGCTGAAATTGATGGGAAGATTCTTACATCTGAATCACTAGCCGGTATGTCTAGTCAATTATCCGATGAAATGTACTACCACTGTTCCACATGAAGAGTTTTGTATCGCAACCTATTTTTGCTCCTCTTAAAGAGTTTCATTTCAACATGAAATGTGAACATCTCACAGTATATTTGATCATATTTTACGAATTAATGTTCTATATTTTAAATTTGATTTTCATTTTAAAAAAATGATAAATGAGCAAAGATAGATGGTTTTAAAAGAGCCGTTCTTCATTCCAGTGACTAAAATTAGAAAGTTGTAATTTAAAAAAACACAACTCTTCATGTGAAACGGAGGGAATACTCTTACCAAGACTTTCTTGTACATTTTTGTCATCTCTCAGGAATTTGTGGAATTTTTTGAATTGTTTGGACTTTGGTGTCTTGATTTCTTCTTGGTTGAGATATTATCGATGTCTTCATCATTTATGTTTCAGGATATCTTTCATTGCTTCTTGAACTGAAAGTCGTGCCTGTACAATTTATTGCAAGAGAAATGCACACTGCTAAACAAGAAAATGAGATCCTTCTGCTTGAGAATCTTCTTCGTCTCAAGGCCGAACGTGCAAATTGTAAAGGTTTTGCTGAGAAATTGTCATCTGGGATGGATATCTTCGTCAATGATGCCTTTTACGAATCCCATAAAAGTCTCGCAACAACTGTTGGAATTTCTCGCTTTTGCTATTCTTGTATTGCTGGGTTTTATTTTGAGGCTGGCCTTTCTCAGCTGAAGCATATTATGAGGACCAGCAGAAGACCTTATATGGCCATTGTATCCATCTACAAGTCCCTTTGCTTTAAGTAAAATTTCCCATTTGCATCATCGTGCATGGTAGAATTTTTTTTTCATTCTTATGTTGCAAAATTATGGCTGACATTCTGATATGCAATACAGATTGGGGGAGCAAATCTTCTAGATAAAGCAGCAGCAATACATCTTCTAGTGTCTATATGTGATGGTCTGGTGTTTGTTGGTGATATGGCTTTTCAAATAATGAATGCCCTGGGATTATCGGTTCCAGTAAGATTGGTTGAACATGGTGCTGTTGGTAGCGCACTTGCTCTAGTTGAGTATATGAAATCCAAGAGCAGAGAGATTTTTCTACCAAGAGATTTTCTGTGCATCAATAATATTGATCCACGGAAGTTTGAGACAGTCTCTGCCACTTGCCTTTTAGATGGTAATATTGTGCGTTTGCTAACCGTCTGCACTATAATATTATTTTCCTTATTCACTGGTTATCTCTGAGTTTCTTATGTCTCGTCATCTTTTCCGTTGTCACTATCTTATCTCAACTAATGCAGTTTCAAAAATATGCTACTGTACCAGCAAGTAAAGCTCAAATTCCTATCTGATAGGGTTTCCAAATCTTCTCTCGTAGGTATGCAACCTGTTGATCTTGGACCAGATTCACTGGAGGAGATCTCCATAATACTTTCAAAATTCAAGGTATATCAGAATGGTTTACAAGGCATATGATCAGTTCCCTGCTTACCAGTTCATGTTGTATTTCATCTTATTGAGGAACTAATAATTGGATATTTCCAAGTTCTTATCTAAATTCAGCCATGTGTTCTTTAAAAAAAGAACACTATTCAATTACAAGATCGTAGTGATTCTGTTAGAAGGATTTATTTTCTCTACTATCCAAAGGATAGGGTAGAACTTTTTGCAATGTAGGGAGTGGCATATCTACACTTACACGTGTTTTCAAATAATTTTCTTGTGTGATTTCAGAAAATCTTGTGGATTGGTCCTGCCAAGTTTGGCACATTAACTACTAACGCTGGAGGGGCATCAAAGCTGGCAGCAAATATTGATAGCCTAAGGTGGCGAAATAACTTGGAAGTGATTACTGTTGGGAAAATGGCATGCAGAGCACTCCCAACTTCTGACTTGACTTGTAATATGATTGAGAATGGTTCACTCGTATGGGAGTTTCTAAAAGGAAGAAGTCTTCCTGGCCTCATGGCCTTAGACAGAGTAAATATCTCATTTGCATTTAAAATTGTCTCTTCTGTTCCTGCACTTCCTATTCCTTTGGTGTTTTTTGTTGAATACGCATGATCGTATGAAAAGAGTTGTGTACTTGTATAAATTTGTGACCATCAACAAAAACGTGGGCTCTATGTTGAATGTCGTTTTTTTAACTGAATTATCTAAGTACTTTTCTGTTTAGCTTAATTCTGTTGTTAAATACATAAACATTTATGTACAGTTGTGTTTTGGCTTGCTGGGAAGATTTTTTTTCTCCGTTTTTGGTTGTTATAGCTTGTTAGTTGTGATTCTAGACAAGTTACTATTTTAAACCATTACTGATTGGAGTGTAACTGTTACCTCTCTGTTAAGTTGTGTGCTATATCAGTGTGTCTACTTGACAGGAAGGAACTATACTATTCCGATGGCCATGGAAGTCATTCCAATCAGCTGAAGTTTTTAATGATCTATGCCATATTTGTCATCAACAACATTTTTCTGGTGGATGTTTTAAGTTAGTATCCACACTGGCCATTAATGTCAAGTCATATAGATACAAGTCTTTGTTTGCTTGATTTGCTATTATGATCATGGGGCTCTATGCATAAATAACCTCGAACTGTACTTTTGAGTTTCCAGGACCTTGGGTTCCCCTGATTTTATGAATACAGAACTTGAAAAATGTTAGAATGAGAAGTTGGTTCATTTAGTATTTCAGAAACATCAGAATCACTTCTGTGGGTTGATGTAACTGTACTTTTCTGCAGGCATATCCTTTTCAGGTTCAATGGAAGGAAATATATTGTGATCCAACTCAACCTCTTCTTGTTGATATTGGAAGTGGTATCTATTTTTTCTCTCGTTATTAGCATCAATATTCTTCCCAAGTTTTCAAGTACACACTCCATATTATGCTTTATGAGGTTATGTTTTACTGGAGAAACCCTCGAGTTACTAAGGTGAATTGATCCATAGGTAGACAATGCAATTTATAAGTCTCACATTTATCGAACAAATAAAATGTATGATATGCCAAACTTACTTACAATTTCTCCAATTTCACCTCCTTTCTCCAGAAATTTATGATCTGTGACATTTGATGGTACAAATGACAGGAAATGGATTGTTTCTGTCTAGGATGGCAAGGGAGAGGAAGGATCTGAATTTTCTTGGGCTGGAGATTAACGGAAAGGTTTTGTTTTACTGTACTTTGTTGGTCACAGTCTCAGTTCACTACATCTCCTTTTACCATTTTTTCTGATTTAAGCTCACAATATGTCCTGTTGTGTTTTCAGCTTGTACGTCGCTGTCTTGATGATGTTTACCGATTTGGCATAAAGAATGGGTATGTGTAGCTTTTCCTTTTTGCAGCACCTGACATAAGTCAATTTGTTGCTTTGTGCTTGACATTCGTGTTTGCTTAGTGGCAATTTGGTTTCACTGAAGATATTTCAGTCAAAATGTATCCTCATTCTTAGTAGCCTGCATGATAAGAAAATAACTGGATAAGGGAGAATGGCGTAGATGAGTATTGATCCCCATACTAAAATGAAGGAAAAAGAAAAAAGAGGAATTGAAAAACCTGTATTGAAAATCACTGAATCATTGTTTCTACACAATGTCTTTTCTCTCGCAGATACTTCATTAGAACAAATGCGACGTCAACATTTCAGTCTATTGTCTCAAGTTACCCAGGACAACTGGTTCTGGTTACCATACAGGTACTCCACATGCTGCTCATTGTTCCGTTGATAATTGAATGTCTTTAGACATTATATTTGCATTGCTTGTTGGAAAAGGATTTAGTTACTACAAAGCAGCTTGTTTTGAGCTTGACTGAATCTTAATAATTGAAGAAAGATATTTTCATAAGATTTTGAAATCCCTGTAACTTGTCAATCGGCATTTATTTTTGGTGACCTAACTTATGTTGACCCTAGAGTAAAATCGCATATCAACTTTGTACGAATGACTCGGGGAACAGTTCATACTCCTTACCTTTTCTCGAGTGTAGATTTGTCCTTCAGAAAAAAATTTATTATGCCAAGCACATTTGTACTGAAGCTTGATTTTTAATTAAACAGTGTCCAAATCCTGATTTTAACAAAGAAGACCAGCGATGGAGAATGTTGCGAAGGTCTTTGGTTGAAGCAATTGCTGATTTACTCACATCAGGCGGAAAGGTACTAAATCAAGCTGTCCCAGTCTTCAGAAAATCTTGTTCTCTGTATTAGAAACCTTGGAAGCTCTATTTCAAAATCAATTGGTTATGGATAGAGAGTTGCTATGGTCTTTTCAAGTAGACATGTTATCATAGCCATCAACCGTGGGACATTTCTTTACACATTTTTTTACATGATTCGATATGACAGTACCTGGTTAACGATAGACAAACCATTTATTTCTTGAAATTACAGGTATTCCTTCAATCTGACATCGAAGCGGTTGCAGTGCGAATGAATTTATGAAATACGGCAAAGGAAAGCTGAGGGTTATGCAGGAGTAGCATGAAGGTGCAAGTTGGCTGCCTGAAAATCCATTTGGTGTTCGGTCGGATTGGGAACAACATGTTATAGATCGAGGTGACAATATGTACAGATTAATTCTTATCAAGTAAAATATACTGGTCCGATGATTGCCTCCACCAATCAAAGGTTCCAGTGCATTATTAGCATCATAATTCATTTTGTGTGGTTATCATTTTTCCCTCGTGTTTTTTGGTTTTTTCTGCAGCAGAGCTTTTCGAGATGCCTCCACCTTTATTAAAGATCCATTTGTGTGTTTTTTTTATCCAAACACAAATGCACAACTTGTATTTTTCCTTTTTGTCAAGGTTAAAAACATGGGACTGCAAATTTTCTAATCTCTTGTTTCCGTGACCCTAATATTAACTTACTAGTTGAATGATTTGATTATTACACAAGTTGATGATGTTTTTTCAGTTTAATACTGTAAAGTAAAGGGCAACCACCAAGAAGTTGATGCTCCGGACTCTGGAGTCGTGGTGCAATCATTTCTTAATGCATACTACCCCAGAGGCCTAGTCTCTTGGATCACAAGAAGCTACTGCATTCTCCCTCGTCCCATCTCAAGTTGCAGTAGAATCTTTTTCACGCTTCAAGAAACTTATCTAACTGTTAATGTGTTTAACTATGTATAAAAACGGCAAATAAAAAGTTACTTTTGATAAACTACTTGTTATAACGAATCCAACAATATGACATACGACAATATTATTGTTTATATATCTACTTAAATGTGCAGTCACAACTTTGATAGAGAATAGTGACAAATAATAAGTGTGCAGTTTGAATTGGGACGGAGAAAGGGAGTAACTTATAATGCAGAATATTATCGGATACTCCATATCCTGATTTAGGAAGATATTTTCAGTCCTAAATTTAGAACAATAATTGCGTGAAAATTAATGCTCAGTAATAACAGGTGATAAAATCCCTCCCTCATAAGTCATGATACCGTCATTGGCACCACTGATTCGTACACTGCATCTGCTAGAATTCGAAGTTATAATTATTAGATTACTTAATAATCATGCATTTAACTTCTTAGTTGATCACATTAGTTTTATAAAATTACTAATTTTCATGATCAATGATGTGTTTAATTAAGTTTATAAGTTGTTTACTTGTCTTACATATATAATCATTTAATAATCAGTTTTTGGTGATTGTTAAATGCATTAATTTTTAAAAAGAATTTTGAGAGAAAAATAAAATTATCCTTTAATTTTTTTCAAAATACGTTAATTTTACTTAAAAAACATATTTCCATCAAGAGTGTCGTTTCAATCCTTAAAAAAAACCCGACTGGAACTATTTACAAGTCTCTGTAATCTGTATAAACCCCACAATCAAATCACATTCCCTCCCGTTTTCCGGTGGATCAAGAGCTACAATGGCGGGCACCAACCGGAAACCCCACGCCATTATGCTCCCATACCCCTACCAAGGCCACATAAACCCCTTCGTTCATCTCGCCATCAAGCTCGCCTCCAGAGGCTTCACCATCACCTTCGTCCTAACTCAGTCAGTCCACCACCAGATCTCCCGCGCCCGGAACGCCGCCGCCGGAGCCCCGAACGCCGACATTTTCGCCAAAGCCCGCCAATCCGGCCTCGACATCCGCTGCACCACCGTCCCCGACGGCTTCCCGCTCTCGTTCGATCGCTCCCTCAACCACGACCAGTTCGTGGAGGGCCTCATTCACGTCTTCTCCGCCCACGTGGATGATCTCGTCGGAAATCTGATGGATTCCGCCGCCGAATCGAAATCTCCTCCCACCTGCTTCATCGCCGACACATTTTACGTTTGGGGATCTGTAATCGCATCCAAGTATAACCTCGTGCATGTTTCCTTCTGGACCGAACCCGCTCTGGTCCTCACTCTCTACTATCACCTCGACCTCCTCCGGCGAAACGGCCATTTCGCATCTCCCGGTAAGAGCTACTGAACTTTCTTATAAGCTGTTCGTGAACAGTTCGATTATGGATTGTTCTTTTTGTTGACAGTGAACCGGAGGGATACCATAGACTATATCCCGGGAGTGAGAGAGATTGAGCCGGCGGATTTAATGTCGTACCTTCAGTCGCCGGACATTTGGTCGGTGGTTCACAGGGTAATCTACAGAGCATTTGAAGATGTGAAGAAAGCCGACATTATCATCTGCAACACAATTCAAGAGCTGGAGCCGGAGACAATCTCCGCCCTACATTCTCAACAACCGACATTCGCCATCGGGCCCGTTTTCGCATCCGGGTTTGCTAAAAGCACCGTGACGGTAACCACCAGTTTGTGGTCGGAATCAGACTGCACTCAGTGGCTCCATAGGAAAGACAGAGGCTCAGTTTTATACGTCTCGTTCGGGAGCTACGCGCACACTAGCAAAAACGACATCGTGGAGATTGCCCACGGGCTCGCCGCCAGCGGCGCGAGCTTCATCTGGGTGGTCCGGCCCGATATCGTGAGCTCGGACGAAACCGATTTTCTCCCGCCGGGGTTCGAGGAGCGAGTGAGGGACCGCGGCCTGGTGGTGCCGTGGTGCTCCCAGACCGCCGTGATCTCCCACCCGGCGATCGGCGGATTTCTGACTCACGGCGGGTGGAATTCGATTCTGGAAAGCATCTGGTGCAACGTTCCGTTGATTTGTTTTCCGCTCGTTACGGATCAGTTCACGAACAGGAAGCTCGTGGTGGATGATTGGGAGATCGGGATCAATCTGTGCGATAAGGGGTCGATTACGCGGCAGGAGGTGGTGGATAAGATTCGGTGTTTGATGAATGGGGAGAAGTTGGATGGGTTGAGGGAGGGAATCAGGGCAGTGAGACAGAAACTGGAAGATGCATTATCCAAGGATGGGTCTTCTGAGAGGAATTTCAATGATTTCGTGGAGAAAATCGAGGTCCGATCTCGGAAGAAAGTTGGGTTGATAACGGCTAATGGTCATTAGTTTGTTATGGAGTGATCTGTCATGCATTTCAATTGTTCATTTCTGATTCCGTTAACGGAACTTAATGGCATTGTTGTTCTGTCTTTCTGTCGGAGTAGGTGATCTGAAGCATGATTGGGGGTTTGGGTTTTAGTGTTAATGGCGGTTGGTTCTTAGTGTGAGTTTTGTTGAGGCCCAATGGCCGCCCCCTTCATGTTTTTGTTTTGGTCCGAATTAAAGAGGACAGTGTATTGTTTTGGCTGGGATGAATATCTAATTGTAAATGTGAGTTTGCTCCTGGAATTTAGATTGAGGCAGTGTGGAAATTGTGTAAATTTCCTCTCAAAATGACTAACATGCTTCTTAAGATTTTTGGTCACTTTCTGACTTATCCTCCTACACATTTTCAAAATGATATTTGACACGGGATTTAGGGAATAATATAAATCAGTGCATCCATGTGAATGATTGAAGGATTAATTATCTACAGTTAAATTCGACATTTTGGTAGTCGCAATATCAAAATTTCATCTGCAAAGGAGTTCATTGTGAATATCGTATATGAACCATCATATAACCGACACTAGATACATGCAATTTACTCTCCACCATCTCGTGTCTCCTAGTGTCAGGGGTTAGCAGATTCAAGAATTACCCTTCTGGACTATATATGAATGCAATTACTCATTCACCATGACTTGGGGTGTCGGGCAGGTGGGGGCGCTGCGGGCGAGCGATATCGCCTTTTGGTCCAATGAATGTAATTACTCATTCATTAAAGTTCACTAATCCACTATTATAGTCAATTAAAGTCCCTAATTGTTACAATCCTATTTTTCCATCACT
>JAULKJ010000003.1:8206825-8217240 GCA_032355405.1 Rubia balearica
TGGAAAATTGAGAATTGAGAGTAGATGTGTAGAAAAATATTATTCAAAATTAAATATATTTTAATATTACCGGATATTCCGGGTACCCGGAAATTACATATTTGCGGCCCTAGCCCTAACCCGTTAAAATGTAAAATTTTTGAGCCGGGTACCCGACCCTTTAAAATGTAAAAGTACCCGATTATTTTATACCGAGCCGATGGATGGACGGGTCGGGTATTGCTGACCGGGTATTTTTGAACACCCCTACCAAACACACTGTCGATACATTAAATCACGAAGTATAGGTTTTTATGTCAGTAGATAAGACTCAGTTGTAGCACGGTGAAGAATGTTCACCTGAGCATACTGATCTAGTAAATCTTTTCAAGAAGCAGTTATTTGTACACTAATCCGTTTTACTTTCCAAATTTGATGACATTTGTATTAATCCCTCCATCCCTAATTCAATGATAAATAAGGATAAATAACAAATATTTTCAGGTGGTTAAGTAGTTCATATGGGAATCTACCCAACAATTTAGCTTCCTAATTTACTTCGATTTTTGTTTTTAATTGTCCGTTTTAAAAATTCCAATTTTGTGATATATTACACTGATCCTTTTTATTTTTAGTAAAATGCGTTGTGGAATTTTTAGCTTATTTTTTGGGAATATTCTAGAATCCAGAACGACAAAATCAAGTTTCACATTTTTGTAATTCTAGAATGTTCTCATCAGGCGACAGTACTCCACAAGTCTGGACTACACACCGCATGGGATTATTGAAATACCGCATTTTGTAATTATTTTAACTAGACGCCAATATTAAATGTCTAGAATGCAATTTAATTCGCACATCAATCTTTTTAAAATTTTCCGTTACTTTTGTTTGGAACTAATGAAAATAATCGAACATCGGGATTTAAATCGGTCGATCAATCGACACATTTTTAATCTAGAATATAAGTTTGAAAAATAACTTTGATGATGGGCTGTTTCAAAAAATTGACTCGATCATAGCCATTCATAGGTACTTTTCATCATTTTCTTTCAGGATTTTCAATTCCATCATTTATATATTGTTTTGATTTTATATATGAAAAATTCTATAATTTTTGAAAAATGCAAATTGTTTTGTTGCTAACATATAACTCCCATAAAAGAAATCTATAAGATTCTTTGTTGTTAGTTGAGAAAAAGATATGGAGATTTCAATAATCAAATTAGAATACAATGACTAAAATTAGATGGCTACTAAAATTACCATTTGATAGATGCGAGGTTTATATTTATTTTAAGATAAAGATAAATTCGAAAGGGATTCTAAATTTGACGTTTTATTAGTTATTGTAATTTTAGTAGAAATCCAATTTTAGCTATGGTGTTGTATGTAATTTGATTTCAATTTTAATCTATTATTTTATTCTTTATCGTATTAATTTTAATCTAATTAGGCAAAGTCTAGGGAAAACTGTTTTTCCATAAGTCTATGGAAAGACGGGGTTTAATTAGAATAATAAAAGTTAAAAGATTTTAGTTGCAATATTAAAAATTTATCATGAAACGTATAGTAGTTATAAAGTTTATAATCCAATTCATGCAACCCAAAAATTTTATTTTCATTTTTTTAATTTACACTTTAAACTTTATTTTATAGAAAGACCTTCTTACTCATTTAATTATATGTAAAATCAGATTAGGAAAACACACTGGAAAACCATGTGGAGTGGGAAAAGGTAAAAAATAACAGCGCAAGGAAAACAAAGGAAAGAAGCAACGTATATTATAATAAAAAAATAAAATCAGGCCGGTAAAAAAGCATTCTTTTTGAACAAGAAAACTAAAAATTCCCCTTTATTTATTAACTCCCCAATCCTCAGATCTCCCCCACACCACTCCGAATTTCTTCACAAATTCGCTGAAACTCAATTGCTTCGTCCAACCATGAGTAACCAAGCCGAATCCTCCGATTCGTAAGCCCTAATCCTCAGATCTCTTTAATTAGTGCACTGTATTCTGCTGTGTGTCTCCGATGTTGTTTTTGTGGACTGATTGATTGATTGTTTGAATGTGCAGGAAGGGCACCAAGCGCGACTTCAGCACGGCGATTCTAGAGAGGAAGAAGTCGCCCAATCGCCTCGTGGTTGACGAAGCTATCAACGATGACAACTCCGTCGTCGCTCTCCACCCTAGCACCATGGAAAAGCTCGAGCTTTTCCGCGGAGATACCATCCTCATCAAGGTTTCTATCATCCCTCAATTTTTAGGGTTTCTGAATAATTTATGACTTGATGAAGGATTAGGCTATAATTTTGGACTGTTTGATTGAATGCTGTTGGATCTGTGATGTTGTCTGGCTTTCGATTGCTAAAAGTTTGGTTTTTTGGAGTTATTGTTAGAGAATGTAATTAAGAAATTCTCCTAGGGCTTAGGGTTATGCTACAGAGTGACACAGTTATGCGGCTCAACTCTTTTTAGTCCGTGATGAAGGTGTAATGGCTTAATTACTCGTGACCTGGTATCATTGAGTGATTTCTCATTGACCTATTCTGTGTTTAGCCGTGAACCTCTTGTGCCTCTGGCTGTTATCCCCATAATTATGCAGTAGCTAAGTGAAAAGCTTAACTCTATTCTGCGATGAAGGTATAAAGGCATACTTACTTGTGACCTGGTAACACAGCGATTTCTCATTGACCTTTTCTGTGTTTAGCCATGAACAGCTGAGGCTTTGTATGTGTCTTTGGCTGTTATCCCCATAGTTATGAAGTAGCTAAGTGAACCTTGTGGTTGGGGGCGTAAGTGAAAATATATGGCTCAAGTGTTGACACGATTATTGATTATGTTTCAGCTGCTGAGGTTGTTTTGTTCATTGGTTATGGTCATAAAACTATCATGTGAGGCCCCATTCTTTCTTAAATACTGAATGAGTAAAATTTTCAACAGTGTAGCCTTTTTCATCCTTACAGTTTTGTGCTGATAGCAATGACCTCTACTTCCATAACTTGGTCTTCAGTTGTACTTTAATTTGTTTTTGTGTTTTATATGTAATAATTGGTGGTTCTGATATTCTGTACATAGGGAAAGAAGAGGAAAGACACCATCTGCATAGCCCTTGCTGATGAAACTTGTGAAGAACCAAAAATCAGGATGAACAAGGTTGTGCGATCCAACCTTAGGGTCAGGCTGGGAGATGTTGTCTCAGTACACCAATGCCCTGATGTGAAGTATGGGAAACGCGTTCACATCCTTCCCATTGATGACACTATCGAAGGGGTTACTGGAAACCTTTTTGATGCTTATTTGAAACGTAAGCTCTACTAAGTACTGTTCACTGTTTCACATTCAAAGTTATTGGTAGAGTTGTTAGCTTGTTCATCTTCCTTCCTCTTTGTGGGCTTAACTGTACCGGGTTGCTTAATATTTTTGTCAACCTTCCCATGCGTGTATGTCTGATATTGTTGTCTTTTGCAGCTTATTTCTTGGAAGCATACCGTCCCATTAGGAAGGGTGACCTCTTTCTTGTAAGGGGAGGAATGAGATCTGTAGAATTCAAGGTTATTGAAACCGATCCTCCAGAGTATTGTGTTGTCGCCCCTGATACTGAGATCTTCTGTGAGGGAGAGCCTGTGAGGAGGGAGGATGAAGACCGCCTTGATGAGGTTGGTTACGATGATGTTGGTGGAGTCCGCAAACAGATGGCTCAGATTCGCGAACTGGTGGAGTTGCCCCTGAGACACCCTCAGCTCTTTAAATCGATTGGTGTGAAGCCTCCCAAGGGAATTCTGCTTTATGGTCCTCCTGGATCTGGAAAGACCTTGATAGCCCGAGCTGTGGCAAATGAGACTGGTGCTTTCTTCTTCTGTATCAATGGACCTGAAATTATGTCAAAATTGGCGGGAGAAAGTGAGAGCAACCTTAGGAAAGCATTTGAAGAAGCTGAGAAGAATGCTCCGTCCATCATCTTTATTGATGAGATTGATTCCATTGCCCCCAAGAGAGAAAAGACACATGGGGAAGTTGAGAGAAGAATAGTCTCACAACTGTTGACCCTTATGGATGGACTTAAGTCTCGTGCTCATGTTATCGTTATGGGTGCTACCAATCGTCCCAACAGCATTGATCCTGCCCTTAGGAGGTTTGGAAGGTTTGATAGAGAAATCGACATTGGCGTTCCTGACGAAATTGGTCGTCTTGAGGTTCTCAGAATCCACACCAAAAACATGAAACTTGCTGAAGATGTAAGATCAGTTTCCCATGATTTCTTATTTGAAGTTCACACGACTTTTATTATATCATGCTTATTCAAGTTACATGACCTTTGGTCTATTCGATACAGGTTGACTTGGAAAGAATTTCAAAGGATACCCATGGTTATGTGGGTGCTGACTTGGCAGCTCTGTGCACAGAGGCTGCACTCCAGTGTATTAGGGAGAAGATGGATGTGATTGACTTGGAGGATGACTCCATTGATGCAGAGATACTCAACTCCATGGCAGTTAGCAATGAACACTTCCAGACTGCCCTTGGAACAAGCAACCCATCTGCTCTACGTGAAACGGTTAGCTATATGTTTGTCTATGTTTTGATTGAAATTCCACATTTGTGATTTATGTTGCTAACGATTTTTATAATGGACGCATCAGGTTGTTGAAGTTCCAAATTGCAGCTGGGAGGATATTGGTGGCCTTGAGAATGTCAAAAGAGAACTTCAAGAGGTAATTATAGCTGTGTATTCAACTATTTGTTTACAATTCAGGACATCTTTAATGTTATGCACTGGTACTTACATGCAATATACCATTTTGTGCAGACGGTGCAATATCCGGTTGAACATCCCGAGAAGTTCGAGAAGTTTGGCATGTCTCCTTCGAAGGGAGTTCTTTTCTATGGGCCACCTGGATGCGGGAAAACTTTGCTTGCCAAAGCTATTGCCAATGAATGCCAGGCTAACTTCATTAGCGTCAAGGGACCAGAGCTGCTTACCATGTGGTTTGGTGAGAGTGAGGCCAATGTCAGAGAAATTTTTGACAAGGCTCGTGGATCAGCTCCTTGTGTCCTTTTCTTTGATGAACTGGATTCAATTGCTACTCAGGTATGTACTGGCATCTAAGTTACAATTCTGTTTACTATGCCATTGTGGGCGCAGTTTTGGTTTTGTTTTTTTGGTAAACTTATTGTCTTGTTCAATACTAAATTTTGTAGAGAGGAAGTAGTGTCGGAGATGCTGGAGGTGCTGCTGATAGGGTGTTGAATCAGCTTCTAACTGAGATGGACGGAATGAATGCAAAGAAAACTGTTTTCATCATTGGTGCCACAAACAGGCCCGACATTATTGATCCTGCACTTCTGAGGCCCGGCCGACTTGATCAGTTGATTTACATTCCACTCCCTGATGAAGACTCCCGACACCAGATCTTCAAGGCGTGCTTGAGGAAGTCTCCAGTGTCCAAGGATGTGGACTTGAGAGCTTTGGCCAAGTACACTCAAGGCTTTAGTGGAGCTGACATCACAGAGATATGCCAGAGGGCCTGCAAATACGCCATCAGAGAGAATATTGAGAAAGTAAGTTGCCTTCTCCCGTCTCTCTTCTTCTCAATTTATATAGAGAATATCAAGATCATGAACTTGATATCCGATTGTTGCACCTGACAGGATATTGAGAGGGAGAGGAGGAATAAAGACAACCCAGAGGCAATGGAGGAGGATGTAGAAGATGAGATTGCGGAAATCAAAGCTGCTCACTTTGAGGAATCAATGAAGTTTGCCCGTCGTAGTGTGAGCGATGCAGACATCAGGAAGTACCAGGCTTTCGCTCAGACCCTGCAGCAATCCAGAGGATTTGGTACTGAGTTCCGGTTCTCTGAGACCAGCGCCGGTGGTGGTACTACTGGAGCTGCTGACCCGTTCGCATCATCTGCAGGTGCTGCCGATGAAGATGACCTTTATAGTTAGGTTGTCATCTCCAGTACTATTACCTTTATTTTGGAATGTTTAACAATTCAAGTACATTTGTATTTTATCATCCATGGGTTAAGAAAGCTTTTATTCATATGGGATAATTTACTTCACAGCTTAACACATTGGTTTTGTCTGTTTGACGAGCCTTCTTCCTTGATGCTGTCTGTATCAGAAATGTTGCTCATCCCCGCATAATAGTGAAATTGTAACACTGCTTTGGTTATTTAACTATGTTGGTGGATGACTTTGTTCAGTTTATATAATAGTCATGGACCCGATCCAGAGCATGATGGGTGTACAAGGTTGTCAGTTTTACGATGGATTTGGTGTAGAAAACATTGGTCGGGTTGGTCACAATGATCCTAGTTATTAAGTTGATTTGATCATTCCTCAGATTCTTAGCAGAGATTGACATGGGATATGGGAGGAATTGACTGTATGGGCCATATTTTGTCTATAGCTCACCATTAGCTTATATTCTAACATCTCCCCGTTCACCATACACCACCTACGGCGAAGTAAATTTTGAGATGTCTAGTTCTTTATATAATGTTCATCGTGGTAGAGTCCTCGAGGAAGATGATGAAGATGCAATGCAATGGAAGAGGGGAGTAATGTCAAGTATGCATTGGAGTTGTCACTTGAGATCATATGGTAATTTATAACATGTTGAGGAAGGGAACCTCTGTTGGTTCTGTTTGCTTGGTGGTGGTGCTTCAACTCAACCCTTTCTCCGATTTTGATTTTGATTTTGATTCGGGTCATATTTATAAAATAGCAGTTGTCACAGTGTTTTATCTTCTTTTATAGCTCATGTGAGTGAGACTTGTTTATTTAAAGTTGTGGCTTTTGTGTTTGTAAGTAGATGATGGGCCAAGAACCAATGTCATTGAAAGAAACAGAAGCCGTTGAAAAGAGATGGGAAAGAAAACATCACTCTCCCTGTTCATTTTTCAGTAGCACTTTTACCATTTTGAGATGTTCATTTTATTTAACACTTTCCTACTATGATATATTTTAAGGGTTTTTTAGTCATTCATTTTATTTTTTCAACTTTCAATTCATAACACGCAAATGGTATCTTCTAAAATTTTGTGTCTAAAAATGAAGGGCCACAAATAGATGAACGAAGGGAGTAGGTGAGTATGCATTGGTGGGAAAAGGAGTACTCGGTGTGTTAAGTTGTGATTAAGAGGAAGTTTTCTTCAATCATGCTCTCCCTTCAATCATTTCCCCCCTATATATTTGAACTTATATAGAAAATCGATTCAAACAATAAGATGTCACTTTTAGAAAAATAGAAAAAGTAGCTAGAAATGATGACCGGAGTCACACTTGAAAGGCTACACTAGTTCCTTCATAATTGGAGTACTCTTCCCCTGCACATTGCTCTACCATTCTAGGAATATTGAAATATTACCTACTCTCTAGTTCTAAAATATCGGCACCCAATTAATGAGTAATTTTTTTGAAAAGTAAAATTGGAAAAAGAAGATTGTATTCAGAAAGTATAAAGTAAATGAAATGAATGAGAACAATCTTAATTTTACAGAAAAAATACCATATTAAAAGATCAAATAAAAAAGAAAAGTGTATCATCAATACTTAAAAAGTACATGCTACTTTCCATGTACCACAATGGGAAAGAGTACAGAGGGAGTAGTATTAATGAATGAGACTATAATTATGGAATGAAAGTTCTATTTCAATTGAACTTAATTAAGTGGAAAGAAAGTTTCAAGAAAGGCAAGGCGTTCTTTCCATAAATTTATAAATAGTTCATAGTGATTTTTACCTTAAATATTGTAATTTTTAAAATTAAAATTTAGGGATATACTTAAAAATCCCACCTACTCGACTAAATACCAAAATAACCTGCAAATAATTTTTAGTGCAAAAACAACTCTAACTAGTTGACATAAGTGCATATATAACCCCACCATACTATTTTCGACACTGACAGGCGTTGACCACATATAAAATGATTAAAATGTCTTTTAACCTAAAATTATAAGCATTAGGACATTTTTGCCCTTGCCACCACCACCTCCAGCTAGCCACACCACCACCTTGCCCTAGGGATGATCATGGGTCTAGGACCCGACCCAGACCCATTGGGTCGGGAATGGTCAAAAAAATTTAGACCCATTGGGTCCGAGTATGGGTCTAAAATATTAAGACTCAGACCCAATCCGTAGACCCATATTACCCTACCTATATATATATTGTTTATCCTAATTTCTAAATTACTCTCATATTTTCTTTGTACTTTTAATTAATCAAATAATGTGTATTATACATTTTTTTCTTGAAGAATCAATTCATTTCCATATTGAACCTGAATTACTTATATTTAAGATATTACATATTTTATTTAGTGAAGAAAAAAATTAGAAAGTTAGACTCATTTTTTATCCAAGACCCGTTCTGATCCCATCGAGTTTGAGTATTGGTCTAAAATTTTCAGATTCTACGGATCTGGGTCAGATCCGGGTCTAACTAAAAATTTTATGGTCAACCCAGACCTGAACCATGATCATCCCTACCCTGCCCCGCCGCCGCCACCACCACCACCTCACCACCACTTCCACAGCCAGCCAACCACCACCACCATCGCCAACCACCGTTACCGCCACCAACCAGCTAGTTCCGCCGTGAAACCCTAACTTGTGAACCCGCTGCCACCATCCCCAACTTGCGAACCCACCGCCACCACCTTCACCCCTAACCCCGCCGTGAAATCCTAATTTGCGAACCCATTTCAAAAGCCTCATTCTCCGATGAAATCCCGCTCCAAGTAATGCCACCACTGAGAGCCCACTCTAGGTAGGCGAAAAGGGAAAAGGAAGGAAGAAAACATAGGGAAGATTGCAATAACTCAAGATGAGACGCCGGCGAAAAGGGGAAAACAAAGGGGAAATAGCATAGGACGAGAAAGATGAAATCCATGGAGAAGTTGATTTTTGGTGTTTGGGAATGGCGTTCCGGCGGGATGCTACCATTATAACCCATCTGCAAAAATATGAGATCATCGAATTGGGAGATAATAAATGAAGGGAGAAGGGTTTTGGGATAAGAAGGTAATACCTTCCTTTTCCATTTTATTTTTAAAAATTTAGAGGGATAAAATAGTCATTTTTATCAAGTTTAGACTAAAATCAGTCGGAATGGGTTCAATTGCACTTACATCAACTATTTAGGGTTATATTTGCATTTTCAATTATCAAAATGTCATAAAGGCACTTATGTAAATTAGGTAGGATTATAAAAATATTTTTTTCTTGATGTTTTTATGATTTTTAGTTGATATTTTGTTAGCTGTAGTTGATTTTTTTCTCCAATTTTAATCATTATTTATTTATTTTTACATATTTTTTGCTATTTTATTTGTTTTTCATATATTTTTTACTCCAATTTTTAAGTTGAAGTTTTTTTATTTTTTGTTGATGTTGTGCTATTTTTTACTGATGTTTATAATTTTTAGTTTGATTATTATATTAATTTTTTGCATTTTAAAAAAATCATTTTTTTGCATACTGTAGATGGCTAGAAAAAGATGGAGAAAAAATAGGACAAAAAACCCATGAAAAAATATTAGCGATAGGTCCCTGTAAAATTATTAGATATAGGTTTCTGGAGTTAGAATATAGCTAGAATTGCATAAAAGCCCCTGTTAAAGTTTAGACTGTCTAAAAAGAGACCATCTCAAATATAAGATTCAAAAGTCATTTATCGTATTAATTTTTTAAATTATAATTATAGAAACTAAAAAAATCAAGAGGAACATAAATGAGAGGAGTGAGAAAATTACAAATTCAATATAAAGGAAAATTTTAGTGATTATAATTTCCTGTAAATAAATTTGGAGAATATATTGGGGAGGAGGTCTCCTAATATATGGTCTATTATTAAGTTATGCATATTTCACTGTATTTCTTCACTTATATATTGCATATGCTATATTACATACTAGTTTTTTTTAAATTGTATTTTTTTATATTTTCATATTAAATGTATATTATTACTTGTTTTTACATATAAAATACAATATATATTTTTTAAAATACTACAATTTTAAGACAAAATGTTAAGGGCCATAAAACTTCCCCTAAATTGGAACTTTTTAGTTTTGGTCAATTGAATTTTAGTTTGTTTTCGCAATTGGGCTTAGTTTGACTTTTGATCATTAGGCCCAAGTTATTTATTCTATTTCATAAATTCTCAAGTTGACCCAACCCATATGAGCTCATTAACTCCTTTCTCAATTTTGATGACACTTGTTGCAACGGAAAAGAACCTACATCTATAGTGTGTGTATATATATTATATATATATGTATATATATATATATGAGAAGGGTTCTATTAACACTCTTATTTATACACCTATTTAAACATATAATCTCAACCATCCAATCTAACATAATCTCACTCATTCATTAAATCTATTTTTAGTAAATTAATCTCAACCATGAGA
>JAULKJ010000003.1:8267993-8281464 GCA_032355405.1 Rubia balearica
ATCCCGAGAGATGTTCCCAAGGGGCACTTGGTGGTGTATGTTGGGGAGTGTCGGAAAAGATACGTGATCAAGATTACGTTGCTCAAGCACCCGTTGTTCAGAGCGCTGCTTGATCTTGCTCAGGAGGTTTACGGGTTCAGTGCTGACTCGAAGCTCTGCATTCCGTGTGATGAGAGCATGTTCCTCAGTGTGGTTCGCTGCGCTGCATCTCCCGAGAACCAACACATGTGTGTTTGCCTCTGATGATGCTCCTGCAAGCCAGAGAGTTCACACAAAAGCGTTTAACTCGTAATATTAGCATGATTATTTTTCTCAAGTCTACATCTTGTAGAATATGCCCAATTCTAATGCCAGATTCATTGCCTTCATCTGACACTGGCTTGCAAATTGCAATACTTAATCACAGAGGCAGTAATTTTTCACATATTGTAGCTACCTTGCAACTGCTTCCAAACACCGAATATGCGTGTTTCCAGCAATAAGACATGGCATCATTGGCATGAACCGAAATACCATGAAGATACATAAGCACTAGTAAGAACCTAGTAGTAATCAGTAAGCAATCTGAAGTTTGAGAGCAAGATCATTGATGATGATCCCCGATCATAACTGCATTTCGAGTCTTTAGTCTAAGCAGCAGAGTAGTTTTACTTAAGTTCTATCACTTTTTACATGTCAAACCACTGTGAGCTTAATGACAAGAGCTTGATTGTATATTTTCATAGCTACACTTACATATCTGCATCTATGGCAGTATAGCTTGACACTTGAACTTTACAGCACTTAGTAGAATTGTGTATAACATATACTCAAAAAGGGCATGTCAAAGAATCATAAAGACATTCGAAGGAAATCAACACGAGCTTTAGAATTTCAAAGTGGGACGAGTTATGTTTCTGTGCTGCATTCACCACAGACGTTAGAGAACAGATAGAAATGTAGAAAAGAAGGAAAATCACACTTGCAAAAAAAGTTGTAACCAACACCCAATGTATGTGAACCTAATTTAAGCATGTTTTTAGCAAGTGTTTGAGGTCAACATAGCATGATTATGAAATAAAATGTGGTATTGTTATTGCTCTTATTTTGATACTACTATTGTTATTGCTCGATACCACCTGTAGCTCAGAGATGAAACCAGTCTTTGCTTCATTAAGTTACAGACTATCAGCATTAAGCCTTTAGATTATGGCAACTAAGTATAATTAGAGGTAACTTAGTAACATGATTTAAACTTATCATCCAGCATACAGCAAGATCAAAAACAGAAAAAATCTGCATCAGTTCAGATAATTCATATTGATGTTCTACTAAAGAGATAACATTTGCAACAAGTTAACATCGATTGTCAAACTAAAAATGCCTGGGTAGCAAAATTTAACACACCAGAGGCCAGGATTCACCATAAGAGATATACCAACACCTTTGAAAAAGCAACACCTCCTTCATCATGTACACAGATAAAGAAACACTTTCCACGAACAGCATTATTAATTCCACAACAGAAGATGTACTCTCAAGCAAACAAGAGCTATAACATAAGCAAATCTACTTCAAAGTCTAACAAGCCACTTTATCCAATTCGCCTTTCGACAATATCAATGCTGCAAAATCACTTTTGGTTCGAACCCATCTCCCTATAATGATACATTGTATACAAAGACGATTAATTTCAACATTCTAGCACAATTCACATCTAAACTAACTGCATACTGACCGGCAAAAGAAAACAAATTAAACCTGGCTTCTCAAGAGAAAACAAGATGCATTGCATGTCTTTTACACACGACTGAGTTCTCATTCAAATATACAAGTTATATATTGCCTTTTTGTGAAGTACATACAAAAACAGAGGTGTCAATATGACCAACAAATGGAATGGCTGAAACAAGCTTGACACAGAGCCTCGGAAGGCCTCCCAAACTGCAAAGGATTTGACAGAGAAAATGCCCAAAAGATCACAGCAGTTCTCAGCATAGATACCGAGCTTAACATGGCCACCATCTTCTAAGTGCCATAACGAAGCCATCATTTCGCAAGTAATTACCATTTACCATCCCATTTGCAACTAATATCATCTCGCTCCCTCAAGGAAGACCTCCATTTCCCTTTGCCCGAATTCCCTCCCTGCCAAGGCAGCATCTCTATGCCGGGCAGCCAAGTAAAACAAAAGCCAAGCCACCATAAAATGAACCTCCACAACCGCAATAAACATCAAGGTAAACACTTCTCCAACCATCACACTCAGTAACCATCTCATTGGCCATCCACAGAGAATCAACTCCCAGCACTTGATCTCAACAGCGGGATACAACAACGTGGCCAGCAAATGACACCCTTCTTTCACCACCTCCCGCCCGCTCTTCCTTGAATCGACAATGGCAACCCAAGTATCGACAGAAAACATGAATGACACAGCCAGCTCAATCAAAAACCACGTCGCAACGAACCCTAAGCTCTCCTTTTCATAACCAGTAACCCATGGCAGAGTATCTGAAAACGGCATCAACTTCATCCTCATAAAAATCTTGAAAAACTTATACTGATCATCAATTTCCCCAAAAAAATATATCCCCAATAACTGAGCCAACGCATCCCTAACAGCCCACCGCATCAAAACAAACCCAGAGAGCCTTCTTAAACCCAAACTAGAACCCTCCCAGAGAGACCTGAAGATATTCCTAGATTTCCCCAACAGATCATTCAACACAGAATAGAACACTATACCATTTACCCACGTGTATGTAACCAAGAACGCTAGGATCACATACCCGTATGCAGCACCTAAAACCCCCATAAAGTATAGTAACGCGGAGGTATCTCTGCGGCCCAATTCGAGGCCTTTCAGCAAGAAATGCAGATCAACCACGGCGGTGGAATCGTCGAAAGTAGCATTTTCATCGGATTGAACGTCTGGCGGAGACTCCGAGGGCTCCGAGGGCACTCTGAAGGAGAAGAGCCCCTGCCTAATGGTGCCGATGAGGTTGGGGTCGGTGGGGCCGGAGAGATAGAGAGAGGTGGCGTTTGGTTGGGGTTTGGCGGTGGGATTGAAGAGGGAGCGCTCGTAATCGGCGTCGCCGGAGAAGAAGTCCTCATCTAGGGTTCCGACGCGGGAGAGGTGGAGGAAGGCACGGCGGCGGCGGCGGATGTTGAGCTGCTGGCGGTGGTGCTGGTAGTTGTGATGGCCGGAGAGGTCGAGGCGGGAGATGAGGGACTTGAGGGAGGGGTCGCTGTCGACGAAGGAGATGAGGTAGCGCGCCCCATTCTCCACGTTGTAACGGAAGTTGAACACCATGGATACGATGAAGATGAAGGCGAGAGGGTGCGTAATCAGGATTCGGGCCGCGGTTTTCAGGATTCGGGCCGTCGATTTGTGCCCGATCGCCGGTCTGACCGGAGGCGGGTGGTGGTGATTCATGGTGGATCGGGGGCAAGATTTGGGGACGAATTTACAGAAAAGGAATTTGGTTGAATTGTCGAGTGACTGAGCACGAAGCAGTGATGAGCAGCAGTGGCAGTGGGCGTAAATGAAACGGAAATTGTTGGAGTTTTTGGGAATGGAAATGCTGCTTCAATCCGCCTGGTTCCGCATCACAAAACTATTGCTTCTTTTTCCTCGCTAAGAACGCTCTTTTCGTGGTTTATTTTCTCTCTAGCTGTGGCTCAACCTTGATAAATTAGGATTATCAAGCGTTTGACTGGTATTTGAGTGGAGATATTTTGGTTTTGTTTTGGCAGAGTTTAGAACTGTCAATTGCTGATTCGAATTTCTAACCCGACCCGGATAGATCAGATCGAACTCAACCCAAGCCTAATTCTAATTCGCAAAAATATTTACCCAAACCGGACTCGACCCGAACTCAACCCAAACCCGATTCTGACATGATAATCTAGGTCTAAATCTGAACCCGACTCGACCCGAACTCAATCTGAACCCGATTCTGACCTGATAATCTGGGTCCAAACCCGACTCGACCCGAACTCAGCCCAAACCCAATTCTGACCTTATAAGCTGGGTCCGAACCCGACCCGAACTTAACCCGAAATCCGATTATGACCTTATAAGCTGAATCCAAACCCGAACCCGACTCAAACTCAATCCAAAATTCGATCAGGACCTGATAATCTGGATCATAACCAAACACAACCAAATCAACGTGAAATCTTATTCCGACCCAAACATAATTCAATCAGAATACATTTAAACTTGAACCCGATTCAACATGGCGTATAATCAACTTGTAACCGATTCAGCCCGAGAAATAACATACATAACTCGATCCATAATCAACTTGGAAAATATCTGACAATTAGATTGATCCATGATCACTCTAAATTTAACCCTATGTGTAGTAATTTATTTAATTCAAAATATTTGAAACTTTGCGCTCTGGCATATTTGAGTGAACGAAAGGGTCTCAAAAGTCAACATTGATTACTTCTACACAATATTAAAAAAATTACAACGAGGGTCAAAATTGTGTTACCTCATAATTCTTTGATTCAAAATACATGATTTTTGTTATTCTTGCCTAAATATAAAATATTAAATAAATGATTTTTTGTGAAATGTTAGAAAATGCTAGTACATGTGATAGGGTAGCTGATACCGTAACCCATTTTTCAAAAATTTTTTCCTATTCTAGCTTTCTTTCTTATCCGACCTGACAAACAAATTTCGACATTTTCCGACCCAACTCGTTTCGACCCGAACCCGGCCCGACCAGACCAACAGACTCCGACCCGTTTCAACCCGAACCCGTTTGACCCGAACTCGAATTTGACCCGAATAACCGATTTGACACCTCTAGCAGAGCTTTTTAGTTACTGTGTTTATAAGTAAAACACTTTTTGGTGCTGGTAAACTGCTAAAAAACAGTTAATTTTGAAAGCAGAAACTATTTTTGAAAGAAAAGCAGAAGTTGATCTCCCCTGCTTTCAAAATAAGTCAGATTTGCTTATAAGCACAATTCTACCAAACAGAGCCTCTGACTATCACATTTCATTTAGAGACTCGTGAAAAAATTGTTTCAGAGATATTTTGTGAGTGAATACCACATTGCATTTAGAGAGTCGTGAAAAAATTGTTTCAGATATTTTGTGAGTGAATATCACATTGCATTTAGAGACTCCTGAACAAATTGTTTTAGAGATATTTAGGATATTATGTTTTCTCCTCATCTGAACTGAAATCTAGTTCAGTTCAAAACCAGGTAATAGCTCATGTTACCACTGAAAAGCTGCATCTGTTACCACGGTTTTGGTTGGATGAGAACGAACTGGCCCAAATTGAAATTCAGGTAATAGTTCTGAAACTGGAGCATGGCTTTGAAATAGATCTTGCATCCTGCCATATAGTGTGGCTAACCGTTGTGCTTTTTCCCAAATCTGTATAGGATCAGGCTGAGGTATAGGGGTGCGTCCATTCCATATAACATCATTTCCGTAGATCCATATGTCCCACAGCATGCAAAAGGAGAGTACGATGTCCTCCGACGAAGGAGCCATCATGATCCATTCACTTAGCCACAAAGGTAAGGAATGATCAAAGTTAAAACCAAAGTTGCTACAATGCCATGCTCTTAAACTGACCCGACGTTGTATAAACAAGTGCAAGAGGGATTCATTGTGCAATTGACAAACCTGGCAGCAGGCAAGAACTATTTGTACCCCCCTTCACTAGATCTTCTTGTACCCCCCAATTTTTTCAATGAATTTTCCTATGATCCTTACTGCCACACCATATAAATTTTCTTACTGAACTATCTAGTTGATCACAGGTTTTCTTTGGGATCATATGAATGGACATAGCATTGTTGGCAACAGATTGCAATGCAGATTTTGCTAGCACCATCTTGTTTCCTTTTATCAATTTTCCTCTTCAGGTTGTAAACTAATCCATCAAACATAGCATATTTTCTTCTCTGTGGCAATATGCTCATACCTAAATATTTATCTGGAACACCTTGTCTATGTATATGAAGAACATAAGAAGCCCAACTTCTCCAAGATTGACTAGTATTCGGACGGAAAAACATCGAAGATTTCTCAAAACTAATCCTTTGTCCTGAAGCTTAGCATAACCATCCATCCTTCGTGCTAACAGCACACTTTCCCCCTATTGATTTGCCTGGAACAAAGCCATTCTAGTTTTCTGAGATGAGAGAATCAATGACCATCCTAAGTCTTGACTGCAACAATTTAGCCATTATCTTGTATTGTGTCTTGCATAAACTTAGACTCCGGCCTGTAGTCTTTTGCTTGAACTGGTGATTTTATTTTCAGAATATAAAGACTATATTAGTCTGGTTCCACTCTCTATGCAATAGCCGGCCTTGTGGAAAGCCAAGACACTTCAAATTAAGAAATCTCTAACAACTTGCCCAATGATTCTGATAAGAACCTGGAGGAAAACCATCTATTCCCGGTGATGACCATGTCTTCGTACTTTTGACATTTTCCCATAGTTTCTGAGCAGTAAAAGGTTTTGACAGAAACTCTTTTCGACATTCAACTGCTGCACCATCTCATCCCATTGTTTTATTCTTGTTCCCCATCCACTCAAAAACCGCTTTGGCCTCTTTGGTCAAGATCTCATTTCTTGGCACCTCCTCATTCAAGATCTGTTGTGATCGAGAATCCTGGTTAATTTCACTCATCTCCTCCTGATTCTGCGTTTGCTCCAGTGAGACAGCAGATTTAGGATTAAGAGAGGCCAAATCCTGTAGCTTTGAATTAGCTATAAGCCAAGATTGGTATGGATAGGGGTTTTGGAGCCCTATAACCTGAATAGGATAGGACTCACTATCCATTTCTTCAACCGAAAACTTTGGATCCACCACTTCCGATAGTTCTTGCAGGCTTGAATTCATAACATCTTCAGTAGGAGACAATGCATTGGAATTCAGATGTACCTGATTGTTTTGGCATATCAATGCCTCTTCAATCATTGGATCTGCTCTTTGTTCCTGCACCAGATTAGGGCCAAACTGATTAACTCCTAGATCCATTAGAAAATCCTGCATGTCATTCCTCTGGCTTCCTCTTTGTGCTCCTTAGGCAGACGATTTTACAATATGAAATGTAGCTTGGATTCCATCTTGCTGCATGCCATTAGTTTGATTCTGATTGTTACTAATGCCTTTGTTTGCGTTGCAACAGAAGATCTATATGTAATTCATGTTAGCCCTTCATCCACCAACACCTCGAACTTGAAACCATTCCAAATTTTATTTGCATTGGCATGAAATGTGTTCCATTGATTGTCTACAAAGGACACAGGCAGCCTGGTACACATATACCTTGCCCTGGATGGATGAATTCTTGTTGCATCCGTGAACATAACATGCAGTAGAATTATCATAGATGATATCAGAGCCCTTGTGTACAAAATGTCTTAAAACAGCACTGTTAACGAATTCCTCCAATTCCGTATCATCTACAAAGTTGCACCTTGACATTGGGTGACCAGTGATGCAGCATCTTTTACAGAATTTGAGGACTCTCTCGTACGCACAGGGAATCCAATACTGGTGTTCATCCAGTGCTTGAGGATAGAAACCCGGGATGAGAGGTTGAGCAAGATCAATCCAAACCCTAGCTTTCAGATATTGCACATTCATATTCGGATGAACCCTATCCACCTCACCTATCATGGAGGCTAGATCTTGGCCTGCTGCTTGATTCAGAAGATCTGTTGTCAGATTATATAAGCGGTATTTATGCTGGCCAGGTGGTATTCTTCTTTCCATCTCCTGTGACAAAGCAAACTCCATCCACTATTATTAAGGACTGCAAGCATTTCCACCTCAGTTTCAAACCCAATGATCCATAAAATACTCATTAAACCTGCTGTTTGAGATATCCCTATCATTTACCCAGACAGTCAGCAATCTAGAATGCAAATTCGGATCTTTAAATCAGTGGTAACTATGAATCTGCCACTTCTCCCAGGAAGAATTGAAGACATGCCAACAAACGGCTGATCAAAGAAATCCTCCTCCGAGGAAGCATTACCTTCGGTTGCATGTCAACATTCCGCATACGGGTGGGTGTGCATGTTGTCAGCTGACCCTTCAGGGTCCGAATCTGGAAGAAATCCGTTGAACATCTCCTTCATAGAACAACTGAATATTTCTTCGCAAGAAAATAAAACCAGATTTCCGGAGACCAAAATTTAAGGAAACAGGATAAAACTAAAGAACAACAATTTTCCAAATATATTAGCGGTCCCTCTGTTGTCTTAAACTTGACACACTTACCATTTTAGTATATTTTGTTAAAATTGACACATTTCCGTTTTATGCAAAAGGTAAATCATTTTCAACCACTCACGAAACTTTTTGCTCTCTCCATACATATTAACTTGCAAAAATAAAGGGAGTATAATAATTTAGATTTGTAACTATTAGTAGTTCGTCAACCGGGGATGGGGAAACTAATGTCCTTGTAGAAACCAACGTCCCCAAAAGACATCGTAGCAACTGTGGTTTGCAATTTGTAATTAGAATCCCAAAACTAATCGGCCGACATTTATATAAAAGCATTCAAAATCCATACTATTCCTGTAATCAGTTCCATTCTCATCCCTGTAAAATTTCAGCTTAGGAGGGCCGAGCAAATATAAGGAGTTTCCGTTACAAAAATGGTAGCAGTAATATTACAGACATATGCAGCCACTATAAAGAAATATGGCTCAAACACAAATACGAAAATGCCATCAGTGAGTTTCTCAACAATCAGTATTGATGTAGTGGAAAAAGCCGCAAGTTAAGCAGCAAAAATAAAGCCTCTTCATTTATATTCAGGCTTGTCGGGGTAGGTGCAGCCAGACCTCTGAATGATGACATTAGCGGCATATGTGCCTGCTTTAACACATTCTTCGATAGGCTTCTCTTGAACCAGTTGAGCCAAAAATCCTCCAACAAAAGCATCACCTGTGAATTTGCACATCAAGATAAACAATTGTTCTTAAAATGCCCGAATAAAAACAAAAAATGATGTTTGGATGTTTAATGAAAATTGAAGACGTTTGATCAATGCAAATTTAATGTGATAAGCCGATACCAGCAGATCGAAAGTTAAAAGTTAGAGCTGAGAGGTTAGAAGAAGGCATCAATGGGTATACCTGCACCATTGGTATCAACAAGTTTCTCCTTCGGTAAAAGGATGACAGGGAACAACTTGACCTTTCCATCTTCTGCAACTACTACTGGATCAGCACCCTGAGTGATGACAGTGATCCTTTTGTGTGCGCCGGATGCCTTGGGCCACTGTGAAATCTTAATAGCTATCTCTTCAACGTTGTCAGTCTGTTCATGAACATTTCCACTATTAGTAATGCCTTTAAAAATAAACTATAGAAAAATCAATAATGGTGTAGGCACTAGTCAGTACCTCCCATCCGTGGACTTTGGAGAAAGTTCTTGCTTCTGTCTCATTTCCGAAAACATAGTCCATGTACCTGATTTAAAATAAAATAAAAAAGCCCAGATCAGTACACACGTGCTGAGAGGAAGATTGACGCAATACACATCATTAAGCAAAATGCCTTACGGAAGAGCTTTCACTTGCACGTCCTTGAAAAATTCACAGATGAATGGAGCAGACAGGTTCATTGAGAATATCTGTAGATGCAGAACACATTCCGAGTTCATTCACAAGATGATGCTAGAATAACATAAATAAAACTGTTAATTGAACTATAGAAAGAGTACCTTATTCTGTGCAGCTGCATGCTCAGCAACAAGCATGATTGATTCTGGGGAAACAGTGAGGAAAAATCCAGCAATGTAGTAGTATTTTGCCTTTTCAACTGTCCATGTAAAAGTGGATTAGCTCAGATGAGGACGTAACTAGTAAATTATAAGGCAAACAGAAATGGCCATACCCAAAGCCCAGTTTTCTGGTTTCTTCAAGTGATCAACTTTGTAGCAATTTGCAGCCGACAAATTTGCAATGAGAGATCTGCATAAGATATGTTACACTGATATTCCCATTGGTTATCCCTATTAATATTGTTCCTTCTCTCTAAGCGCAGAATTTTCATGGCAACGAAATGAAATACTCCATATAAGGTATTTAAGTTAGTTAAGATAGAACTAACCTCTCACCACCCAGCACACAAACTGCACAAGTACCAGTGGGAGCAGTCTCATCCTCGTAGTAATGAACCTTAAGAACATCATATCAAATCAGGTACAATTGCATGCTACATTAGCTTCCTACCAAGTTGACTCAACTAGAAATAAAACCATAACAGCTGATAATTTTACAACCATAAAAAACTAAACTCTCCGTGACAAGTGAATCAGATTGGGGAAAATACCTTAACACCAGCATCAGTTGAGTTCTTCTTCATCAAGTCACCAAACTTGTCCTTTCCAATGCATCCCATGAAACTGGTAGCCCCCGGACTTTGAAGCATCCACTGCAGAAGACCAACAAACATTATTCTTCCACATCAACCAGGCTTAAGGCAGCAGAAAGCTGAAATAATATAGAGTAAAACATACCTGAGCAACCCTGATTGAGTTTTGAGTGGCACCTGTGAAAGACCATCAAATCAGTCATGAGTACACACAGATCGTGAATTGTAAAGCAATCTCAACAACAGGCGTGAAATATACATCCCTACAGAGATCGTAAATTACCTCCAGCAATGAACTCCACAGTGGGCTTAGCGGACAGCTCTTCATACCTTTAATAAATCCACATGTTATTCATCCAAAGTACAAACATCATAAGTAGGTAAAAGCAAAAGCTAGTTATTCAGCTTACATAGGCAAGTGTTTGTCCTCAGCAAGAATGGCATTGTTCAGCGTAACCTCATATCTGTCAACACAAAATGTAAGCGGTCATGGATCAATGAACGTACAACCCTCCGACCACATTTCTCCAAACATTCACATCCAGACATGTTTTCACATAACTCCGTTTAGGTTCGCTAGATTTGATCCAAATTCCAAGCTAACCTTACTTCGAGGGCTATATACAGGTTGATATGCATTACATGTGGGACGGATCAGAACAATAAAAAAACAAATCCAATGCATCATCATTTGTTCATACAGCTGAAATGACTAGATCAGAATCCAAATCAAAGATCCACAACATTCGGTAGAACGAAAAACAGGGTGCCTAGATCCACCAACCGGGATTCAAAAAGTAAATTACAAGGAAAACTCATAAAGCGAGAATCAAACAAGCAAAGCACGTATCAAACATGAGTGCGTAAAACAAGATCCGTATAACACGGGGTGCAGGGAAATGGAAGACTAACTTACTTGTCCAGAAATTCCTGGTCGACGACGGAGGAGATATCCAAGAGAGGATTCCCCATACCCAGCAGAATACCTTCGGAAACCATTTTCAAAATCTGCTGAGAGAGTCTGCAGAAATGGTGAATAAATTGCTGGAGAATGAGAAGGAGAAGGAGAAGGAGAAGGCGTCGGTAGATGAGTTTGGTCTAGCTCTATATATACATGTCCTAGGTATTTCACAAGTTGTAGTAGTTGAGAGGGGTTGGTGAATGGTAACGAGAAATATGGGCGGGTTGGAATCGGATCCTACCAAATCAGTCGCAATCAGATCCCTACTCTTGGATGCAAGCGTCTTTTTCTACTAGGACCTCCATACCCGACCCGAACAGACCCGGGGTAAATGGTTTTTTTAGTAAATAATTAAGTGCTCGAATTATTTTAAAAATAATTTAAATAATGCTTAACTTACATCTTCGTTCTTGCTCCTAGTACTTTCCTGACTCTGATGCTCTGAAATTCAATTATGCATATGGCTAAACAATGGTAAAAACTGCAATTTCCATAGGAAAAAAAAGAGCAAAACCTGGAGATGGTTTCGAGGTTGCCGATGTCGGAGGTTTGTTCTTTTTGGTCCTTAAAATGGCGTAGAGAATCCCACCGAGAGAGACGGCCAGAGCTAAGCCAGACATGAAGAAGAAGGGGCTTATGTCTTTCTTTTGCGCCATCCTGTTTTCAGAGCCAAAACCTAGAGGATTAATTGCAGAAGGTGAAGAGAGTAAGGGTTTATCAGGGGGTTCGTTACCAAAGGGGAGGCAGTTTTGAACACTCTGTTATGTGAAGAGGAAATTATTTTCACAGGCTACAAGTTTGAGCTTATTGAGATCCTTTACATTTGTGCGACTTTGTTGAAAATTGCTCCGTTCCAAAGAAAATGACACATTTGCTTTTTCATAATTTTCAATAATCATGTTTAACCAACAATATCTCTAACTACACACAACAATTTGTCAATTTTGCATAAAAAATTAATATTTTGAAAATAGATGTTAAGGCGAATCTAACAATATCTCACATTATATTTTTATTTTATATATATTAGGGTTATTTACATTTATAACCATGACTTTAGGATGAAAATGCAAATATAACCCTGCAATCTCGGAAAGTACCGAAATAACCCTAAATTATTATCGTATGTGTCAATATAACCCCGACTTTTGGAAAAATTGTACCGTTATACCCATAGTATAAATTTCCAACGTTGACCGTGTAAATTTCGACGAAGAGAAAACATGAAATGACTAAAATACCCTTGAACTAAAATCTGATTTTTTTTGGCCGAAATGACCCTGACAAAGTTTGACCCATTTTTATTGACCTCTCTTTCTTTATAGCTGAAACCCATTTTCTTCTTCTTCATTCTTCACTTTTTTCTTCACCCGATTGTGTTCAACCTGCCCTTCCCTTCCGTCCAACAATGTTGTTGGGTTGAAGTCTGGCCTGCACCGCACCGTCACTAGGCCAGTAATCAAACGAAAAGTTTCAAAATTCTGGAAAAAATCAAACCCTAGGATAGGCACATCTTACTCCTAAATCTCAAACAATGAACACAACCAACTCCATAAGGGAATCAAAGGTAACAAACGAAGCAATATCCAACTCATATTCATGAAAGATTACCATTTTAGATGATGCCATGTTTTAGGGGGAGAAACCGACGACTAAGACGCAAAATCGGGATATTCAAGGGCACTTACAGACGAGGAAAGGAATCCGCCGACGCCAGTGACAAAGGACGTCCGACTGCAAAGACTGCAAGGTTAGACGTCGAAGAGTTGATGTCTCGGTTTGCGCGCTTTGGACTGAAGAAACCGGGAGAAGAACTGGGACAGAAACAAAAGCAGGGACAGAAACAAAAGCAGGGAAAAGGAGAAAAAAGAAGAGGGGCAAGGACGTAATTGCAGCCTCAGCTAGTTTTTTCTTTTTTAAAACTAAGGGTAAATGGTATTTTCACATTATTCCGACTAAAAACTGGTTGACTACAAAGTCAACATGGTCAAAGGTTATTTTGGCACTTTCTGAGATTGCAGGGTTATATTGGCACTTTCGGCTTAAAGTCAGGGTTATTTTAGCACTTTACTCTATATATTAATATATAATTAGGGCCAGAGTTTGTAAAATTTAACTTGAAAAAAGTAAATGTGTCATTT
>JAULKJ010000003.1:8292978-8306623 GCA_032355405.1 Rubia balearica
CCCGCCCCCCACCAACCCTATTCCCCCGACCACTCTCACCACTTAGCCACCAACACTATTACCGCCCACCACCACCACCATTCTCACCCACCACCACTACTACCACCCGTCCACCCGCCGCTACTACCACCCACCCGCCGCTACTACCACCCCTCGTTCCGCCCCAAACCATAGCCACCCTCATCACCACAGTCTTATCGTCGAATGAGAATCCCCTTCGTCGTTAGACAAAATTAAAAAAAACACGTCACTTTCGAATTCCTTGATTCTATAATCCAAAATCTTCTCCGAATCCTACCCCTGCGTCGAGAGAAAGCTCTTACCTTGCACCGCGCCGATGTCTCTATGTTTGCTTTCGTCGGATGCTTGACATTGGGGCCCGTCGACGCTTGATGTCCCTGTCTCTGCTTCCTCGATGGTAATTACGATGGCAACCCTCAACATTGGGGCCTTCCGAAGCTCCGTCTCTGTCATCAGCTCAGGCCCGGAGTTGCAAATAGGTGGTGAGGTGGTTGAAGGAGTTGCAAATGGGTGGTGAGGTGGTGAAGAGTGAAGAGTATCAGTGAGGGTGTGTGGTGAAGATGGACAGAATTGGGTGGCAGGTAGATTAAGGTTAGGGTTAGGGGGTATGATAGTAAATTTACCTTATTTTATTTATTTTTTAAGAGGGGTAAAAATGACATTTCATCAAATTTCGGCTTAAATTTTCCCGATAGGATTATATTTGCACTTTCTCTTAGTATCTAGGGTTATATTTGCACTTTAAATTATCACATGGTTATATCTGCACTTATGTGAATTATGTAGGGTTATATATGCACTTCGCTCAACAATTTATTATGAAAATAGAAACTATTTTTGGAGGAAAAAACTAGTTTTTCCCTTGTTTTCAAATAAGCCAAATTTGCTAAACACAACTCTACCAAACACACCATAAGTTTCTCTCTTTTTTAAAAAAATTAAAAAACTAGCACTTTTATTAAATAAAAAAGATTTGATTATATTCGGGCCAGCAAGTGGGCCTGTTGGATATGTTCTCTAGGAACTTTTACAATAAACAATTGATCTAAAAGTCCAAGAGAGCTTTCTTATCCAAAAAAAAAATAAAAATCCAAGAGAGCTTTTGCTTCTTCAACCTCCATCTGAGCTGATTGAGTAGGGGGTTGTTTTTTCATGATAAATTTTCTGAGTTAGGGTTCTAATCTTTCAAAATGTTGCTTTGTTGTGAGAAGTTCTTTTGACTAAACTATTTTATGAAATTGTTGTAGATGTTTGATGTAATAGTGCACCTCTTTACTTAGTTAGCATGTGAGATTCGAGGCCGAGTGACATTAAAGTGGTTGCGTAATTGCTTTCCTTGAACTAGGGGAGTAAACGAATCAAGCCGTTCATGAAAATCTCGCAAACAACTCTAGCTTTACGAGCCGAGCTCGAGCTAGCTCGATTATTAGGCGAGCTCTAACTTCTTCATTCTTGTTCGGTAGGCTCGTTGAGCTTCACGAACATGTACCTATATAATTATATTATTTTTAATTTACAATTTTGTGTGAATAAGAGGGTTATATTGGCTCGTTCTAAGGTAATGAGCTCAACGATCCAATCTTGCTCAAGCTCGAATTTGATCGAGTTATGAACCGAGCTCGAGCATATCACAAACAATTGAGCACAAAATCGAGATAAAATTTCTGGGCTCGAACGAGATCGAGCTCGAATACGAACATAGTAATTTTTCCAAGCTTGAGCACACCACTACTCGATCTCGGCTCGGTTCGTTTACACCCCTACCTTGAACCCACCTTTGCAATGTGGTTTTGATTACACAAAGAGCATTGGTAGACTTAAGGAGCATTTTTTAAGTGTCACATCATGAATTTTGATTAAAAAAAGAGGTAAGAACCAACTAGCAACAATGGAAAACACTTCTTAAGCACTTCTTTTCCATTTCAAATTATAATTAATTAAAAATACAAAACAAAGTGTCAATCATTGGTTGGTTGACATTGTACAAATAAAGAGGTACCCACTCCTTAAATTAGGAGCAACTCCTTATTAAGGAGTGATTTTTAAAACTTCACAATGGTCTTCCTTAAATAAGAAGTATTCCTTATAAAGAAAAGTGAGGTTTGAGCTACCTCGTTGATACTTTAAGTGTTGCAAATGACCGTTTTGCAATGGGATTTGAGAGAACCGCATTGTTGGCAATATCGATGTCCAACCTTCATTTCTCGCTTTTTCCTTTTGTTTTTAAGTTGAGTTGAATGCTTAATAGTTGTTGTTTTCTTTGCAAGACAGCGAGCTTAGTGTCGTATCGAGACGTTCCACCATTCTCTTCACGTATTAATTTATATTTATGGTCGAATTTTACAAAGTTTGACTTAAAACAAGTAGATAGGTAAAAACTGATGGGGCATAATTGTTTTTTCAAGTCAAATTTGTAAAACTTTGATCATGAATAAAAATTAATCTATACATAATAAAAATATCATGTAAGATCATATTAGAATCATCTTAATATATATTTTTTAAATGTTAAATTTTTTGTAAAATTATTATATGTGACTATAGATATTAATGGTCAAACATGATTATTGAAGACGGTGAAAATAATCTTGGACGGATGGAGCTAAACAGTTTCCATTCTACAGTTTATATACAGTTTCCATTCTAAGCAATAGTAGCTATACAGCCTATACCTAATACCCTAAAAGGCTGAAACACAAACACACAAAAAGTGTGGAGGTCAAAGCCTTCCATCCGGCTTAAGGGACAAGGCACGCACCATTTTCACATTAATCCAAATTACTGTTTCTGTGAAAGGAAATGAAACAGCATCAGGTAGTGGAACCAGAAAAGCACCCAACAAATTAAGAAAACTGGCTCCGATCTAAATCGTTACTGCTGTACTGTGCGTCGTATTTTTGGTGCTAGTGGGCCCCAAAACCGTTTTGTATTTGCTCACAACACAACCACTTTCTGTACAAGCACAGTCTGCATTTCCCATTCTCCAACTTTACCTTCTTCTCCAATCCATCACGTCAGAACAAACAAAAGAATAAAAAAGTGAGTATACATTTATAATGCCGTCTTTCGTTCCACTATTATTGTACCAAAACACTTTTTGTTTCATAATATTTACCCCCAACTTTCATTCATTTTCTTCACTTCTCTTAATGTAACGGTGAGATGAAAAAATTATCTTACTCCGTAATGCTTTTTTACAAAGCTTTGGATGTGAATATTCATGTTTTATTTAATAGATTCATATTTTATTTTGTTGCTTAGTTGGGGACTCACCTTGTCTACAATGACCAGGCATATGATGAAGCAAATCTCAAGCCCCGGTTTCACCGGCCGGAGCTACAAGAATTTGTTCAAGGCCAGGGCTGCTGGTATGTGTTTTTTTTATAAAGTTTATCATGTCACGTGTATCCACCGGCTCGCCCGGTGAATGAAGTCTATACTCTTCATTCCCGCCCCGCCCCGCCCACGATCTCGCCCTAGTTCCGCCACTGAGTGTATCATTATTTTTTAGAATATAAAGTTTTGTTCCACGTGAAAATTCTGATCAGTTTGATGTAGATACTGATCTTATTAATAAAATGTCTTCTGATTGAAGAAATATTTTAGTTTCATGTACAGAGTATTACGAAATATATTTTTTAAGAAGTTGTTAGAGTGAAAGTGAACTCTTATATATTTAGATTTAAAGAGTATTTTATTTGATTTTAGGTGTAACATTTTAGTTGATTTTGTTACCGGTCAGGTGACGTCCGCCGGAAAGAGGGTGAGCCGGTCGGAGGAGATGGTGCCACTCTTACTCCCCCGCCGCCGGCGCCGGTACCTGTTGAAACGGTTGCCGGTAGTGAAGGACAGAGGTATCTTCTTCTCTTTCTTAGAGCTCCTGTGGTCCCCACCCCCTTTCTCAGATCTCCTGTGGTCTCCACCCTGTGTCGGTGGTGGTCGTGCTGGCTAGAATTACCGATGTTGATGTACGAACACGTGGTCCTTGCAGGATAGGGGAGGCTTTCTCCTGTGACGCGGTACATGTAGCTAGTGGTGTGCCTCCTTCTCATCCTCTTCCTCCTCCTGTAAGTTATTCTGAATTTCAATTCCAAACAGAATTATTGGAAACCGATATACGAGGTTGTTGATTGTATGCTATCGTAGGATAAGGATTCCACGAGCGCATCCAATGGGGAGATTCCGAGCATTACAGATTTTGGGGTCGAAATTGAGCATAAGACATGCACCTGCTGTGGCGGCGGCGGACGGCTCTTGTAAGTGCTTAAATTAGTTTCGAAGGGGACGATGCCGTTAAATTTGTTATCTCTGGTTGTATTTTAGGCTATGAGCATGTGTGTTTTTTCCAGGTCTTGTGTTGGAAATGGATGCGGTAGGAGCTTTCACATGTCTTGTGTTGATCCACGTTTTACCTATTTCCCGCCCGTTGTTTGGCATTGCATTCACTGTATTAAGAAGAAGATGGAGCTTGGGGTTGAGTCTGTATCACAGGGAATAGAGTGTGTTTTGTATGCGGAGGGGCCTTCAGATGATGAAGGTCAGTAAGCTCTTCCAGATTTCCGCTGTCATATATCTACCCCATCAGTCTAATGATTTCTAATGATCGTGTTAGAAACTGAGAAGCAATACTATGTAAAAAACGGGGGACTTGCTCCTGCTCACGGTCGTTGGATTGGAAGGAGAGAGCTTCTTGAGAAGGCTCCACATGTCTATAAAAGCTACAAGCGAAGAACGAAAAGGAAACGTGTAAGTCTTTGCTTTCCAAATAGGTTTCAGATATAAAAACCAGATGGTGTTCTTAATGTGCATCTTGATTTTCCCCGCAGGAATGGAAGTGGAAAAGAAAGTGGAACCAGCCGCAACGTCTGTTAGCAAAGAGGCTATTAAAACTTCCTAGGGAATCTAACAGCAATGAGAATGGCAGTTCTCGTTATGAGTGGCTTGTCAAATGGACAGGCCTTGGATATGACGAAGCTACATGGGAGTTGGAAGATGCTGTATTTCTCAGTTCTCCTGAAGGCATGGAGTTAAGAAATTGTTTTGAAACCCGCTACAAGGCAAAAGAAGAGATAAATCTTGCAGAGGAAAATAAGGTAATACTGAAAATAGGTAGCAGAAGTAACACCAAAGGAGTATGAAATAGGCTTAAAATAAAGGCTATTTCCAGTAATCCCTTGAAATAGCTTGTGATGTCCGTGTAACACATCTACACTTCCTTCCTAGTGTGGTAACTTTTGGAAACTTTGCATTCTTTTCGTTGCGTGCGTTCGTGCTGCTTGTGTGTGCCCGTGTGTTTTCTTTTCTTTCTAATTCTGGCACATTGGATACCCATCACATACCTGATGTATCATGACATGACCATGATTTGTTTCCTACATAAGAAATTCATTGATTGATGTTTATGAGTGGCTTAACATAGTTCTCTTTTTTTGTCATGTATGGTTTTCTTGGCAGAGGAGAGATACTTGTGAACTTTCAGATCTTCCTTCCGGAGATCCAGATCATCTAAATTACGTTAGCAAGTTGCTTGAGAGCTGGCACAGACATCAAAATGCTCTTATCATTGATGCACAGGTGGATCTTCTTTCCTTTCTGTACCAACTGTAATTTATAAATTAAAATACTACTTAATGTCATTCGTTTATAATGAGATGTCTCGAGCTACAATCATGTCAAACCTGGACTTGTGACATTTCAAGCTACAGGAGCGAAGTGTTGTGGTGGTTCTGTTCCTCTTGTCTTTGCTTAATAAAGGGAGTGGTCCTATTTTGGTTGTTACTACTTCGACTTCTCTCTCTATGTGGGAGGCAGAATTTCAGAGGTGGGCGGCAACTATTAATCTTATTATCTACCAGGGAGATAGAGACACTCGCCATCTAATCAGAGCTTTAGAATTTTTCGATGAGGATGGCAGCATCATGTTTCAGGTTCTTCTGTCACCATTGAATGCTTTTGCAGAGGTATATTTACTTCATTTCCTGGTCCCTGTAGCACTGAATGGTTAGCTGATAACTATTGTGCCATTTGAATTTATTCACTTTCGATACATAACAGACTTAGTAGCTACTTCTGCTTGATTGACAAGTAATTGGTGAAAATGATGTCCCTCAGATAACAGTTGTGTATTTTAGAATGCTATGTTACTCTTCATATTGTTTTTGAGTGTTTGATTGCTAAAAGGATTGTGTCATTCTATTCTTTCGGACATTTAGGATGTTGAAAACTTTAAACCACTGAAGTGGGAAGTGATAGTCATAGATGAATTTCACCTCCCCTTGATGTCAAATCTGGCGAAGAAAATCAAGATATTAGCTGCTAACATGAAAATACTCGTGGATAGTTGTCAATGTAAGGTACAGAAGGTTCATCTATCTTTCTGTAATGTATAACTTGCCTTCTAGAATTAACTATAGTTTAAAACTGTCAGGATTTGAGCATAAGTTGCCACAATGCCCTTTCTTTGCTTGATCCAAATTATGAAGGTGCCAATGAGGATGGCCACATTCATACATCTGAAATGAAGGAAAAATTGATACAGTTTACTGCATACGAACGCAGGCATGTAGCAGTTAAACTAACGGTGAGCTGGGTTCCAGTTATGCTTAGTGATGTGCAAAATGAACAATATTGTGCTTCCCTGTTTTCAAATTCAGCGTTACTTTGTTCAAAATCGAAGGATCCACCCTTATCTATACATGACCTGCTTATAACGACTAGAAAGGTTTGCAGTTCATATGATTGTTAAATGATTTACTTTCTGTTACATTTCCCAGTTAATTTTCGATTGCTGCTCTGGTCGCACTCTCACATGGGATAGATCACATGATTTGATGCGCATTTTGTAAATCTCAGACTTGCGATCACCCTTACCTTGTGGATGGGTCTCTGAGGAGTTTGGCTGATGTAGTTAAATCTTCATCAGACCGCTTCAATGTTGAAATTCAGATGAGCGGGAAACTACAACTTTTAAAGAAGATACTTCCAGAAATTAAAAGGTGTGGTCTGAGAATGGTCATTCTTTTTCAGGTAAGTTAATACTATATTGTTAGGTTTGGCTCTAATATCTTTTTTCGCTTCATATTCTTACTCTTTTCAAGCTTTAATAGACATCTGAGCTTGATATAGTTGGTTATATGCATGTACTGTAGTGCATTTTGTGCAAGTGATACTGTGATAGTGGTTTACTTTTCTACCACTTTTGCTGCAAATTCATGTAGCCTCTGTTTTTACTTTTGTTGGATTGTTTTATCTTGATTGGTTTACTATACAAGAATGATTGTCTTGATCTTGAATGGCAGGCAGTTGATGGCCAGGTTACTACCGGAGATATTCTTGATGACTTGCTTCAAAAGTTTGATCCAAATTCTTATTCACGTGTTGGAGATAAAATGTCCCCTCGCAAGAAGCAAGCTATCCTTAATATGTTTAACAATAAAGAGGAGAATTGTTTTGCGTGTTTACTCGAAACTCAAGCTTGTGATTCCAGCATTAAACTTTTATCCGTGGACATTGTCATCATTTTCAACAGTGACTGGGATCCCACAAATGACCTCAATGCTCTAAAAAAGGTTACTATAGAATCACAGTTTGAAGAGTTGAAGATCTTCCGGTTATATTCACCTCATACTGTCGAAGAGAGAGCATTGATCCTGGCAAAGGAAGGTTTGGCAGTTGATGGCAATATAACGACTGTGGCACATAAGATTTGTCTCAGTATTTTAGCTTGGGGTTCCTCTCATCAGTTCAAAAGGCTTGAATCTAATACATCTTGTTCAAACTCTTTGGATCAGACTTTAGCAGAAGATGTAATTCAGGAGCTATCAGCTTTGCTTTCTTCTTGTTCTGTGGAAAAGGACTCTGACTGGGGTTCTAACAGGAAAAGCAAACCAAAGAATGTCTTGACTGCACCGCTGATTGAAGGGTCCTACCAAGGAAAGGGTATTTGTTTAGTTGGTGAATCTAAATCTGACACAGAGAGTAATTTGTCAGCAGATCTTTTGTTGAATAAACCAAAAATATTCTGGAGAGAATTATTCGAAGGCAGAAATCCAAGGTGGAAATACGTGTCTAGTCCTTCACGACGATATAAAAGAAAAATAGAAACAATCACCAGCGAGTCCGAGGAAAGTACAATTCGAGCGAAGGCTGTAAAGGGAAAGAGAAGTGCAGGTAATTCCTAGTATCTTTTTCCAAATCACCTCTACACGTTAAAATTGTGATCCTACATGCACATGGTTATGTGCTGTAAAATTAAGACCTTTCTTTTGAATGTAATTCTTATATGTCAGGCAATAGAAGATTCAAAAAGGTGCTTGAAGTGGAAGATAATGTTCTATCTGAACATGCTAATGGATCTGCAGAACTTCAAAAAGTAGCTACAAATGGTAATGATACAAGGTCAGCAGATTTGCCTTGTATACAACCTGGAACTGAAGCAGTTGAAAGCAGCCCAGGCACAGATGTGGTAGGCAAACTCTTTTTAAACACACTGCGTATTTCCTGCAACAATTTAAGAAATCAGCATGACTGATTTTGGTACTCAAAACATTAATCTTACTAGAAGCAAAACCTAGTATTAATATGAAAGTGACTTTATTGATATACTAGTACTCCTCCGTCCCACCTCTATTCGCATTATTTCCTATTTAGCACATCCCAACTGAATTTGCAGTCCACACCTTATTGCCTTATTTTCATTGTCTTAATTGGATTGACCCCTCTTTGTTTGAAATTATAGGCCAAACTAACCCACTAACCCTAAAAGCAATAGCCCAACCCCACTGCCACATCACCCTAACTCATTAAATAATCCAAAGCGAAAAAAAAACTCTCTTTCTCCCTCTGCAAGTGGAGCTAGGACAGAGGAGTATTTGTTTCCAAAGTCGAAACCCAATTTCTAGGTTATAGTAGCGATTGCTTGAGCCGTCAAATTGGTTAAATAACACAACAATGGCGTTGGGTACGTGTTGTATGCTGTCACCATGAACAGTCGAGACATACAGTTTCGGGCGTATGACATATAACATCTCATTTTTATATTCCCCATAGTACCATGTGTGTGCGATCTCTCTTCCATATCCGTGCTAAGGTGTTTATGCACTCGAATTGTTTTAGTCTTTAGCAAGTTATCATAATAGCATGGTTGTGCATTTTAATTTCTTTTAACTCCATTTCATTGTGAACCTGTGCTACGTCCTTAACATAAGTGTTTGAACTCTTGTATGGTATAAGAAAAAAGAGAGTTCCTGTCTGTTTTACATTCCAGTGTTCTTGTTCTTATTCTTAAACATTATTACAGCTACCGGACTTCAGGGAAGGTCTGAATGACAGCAACAACGTTGTCAATGCCCCGTGTTCCTCCCTAGTGACTCCCCCCACTGAGCCCCACACTACGACTTTATTCTAGACAATTGAACCAAATGCTGCAAATCGTAAACTGGAAAATATGAATCCCAGCTTTTCGGACATAAATCACACTGAATTTTTATCAGGACAATCACAGATTCCTCAGTCTGCATGTGTGGATTCACTTCAACAGGAGATGGATAGACTACAAAAGGCCAAACACGAAGCTGTAAAACTTCACGAGGATTTGGTCGGTTTCACTTTTTTGTTTGTTTTCTTTTTAGTCTATCGACATGTTATTTGTAATGACACATTCTCATGGCAATGAATTTGAAGGATTTACTCCTCGAAGCTGAGTGTGAGAAAAAGATTCAGGAGATACGCAGCAAGTATGATATATTGCGTCAAGATGCTGCAGCAGTGATGGCACAAACGAAATCTGAACTAGAGTTTTGCCTACAAATGACATACAAGCAAAAATTATTGGCTGAGGCTATCATATAGCAGCACCATCACAGACCTCCTGCTGATACGCAAGATCCGAACGAAGGTACGCACATCTTTGTTTATTCTTCTACAGCAAAGAGTGAATGATCAAACGCTTAGATGACGTTTTGTTCCAACTTATCAAAGCTTTTGTAATTTTTCACCAGTGGAAAGTGCATCAGTGATTATATCAGCTTTGCTGCGGATCACTCAGCAACGCTCAGGACTCCCTACTGGAACGACATCTCTGGTTGAGGGTAACTCATCAGCTGTGCAGCAAAATGGTACACCCAATCCTGCAATACCGGAAGCGGCTCTGATACCATTTAGAATATAGCAGAGGTTGGTTCGTTCTTCTGGTAAGAACCAGGGACCGCCTTGTATTGCAAATATTGGTTCACCGAGAAGTTCACATTCTAGGAGTCAAACTAGTTCACCTGCTCCACATTTAAGGAGTTCTCTACCCTGTCCACCACCTTCAGATGCAGCAGCTGAAGTCCACCTCTACAAGGATTGTCTGGAATCTAGATTTACATAGGCTTAAGTTTTGTGGGATTATGAGCACAGGAGTCATACTAACAGTCTGCTGATGTTAGGTTTTTGAATGTCTCCCAGGTAGGTTATTAAGTTGGTAAAGTTGTCATGGTTTTGTGCGGAATTATCGAAAACTATTAGAGCATCTTCTACTTGTTCTACTTGAGATTCGTTCAAGTAAACTTTGATTGACATGTAATACTCATAGATTTTTGTTATGTTATACAAACTTAATACTTGGTTAAACAAACATGTTTTGATCTTGTAAATGGTTTCAGAAATCAGTTACCTTAATGGGTTTCAGTTTGGGAATGTAAATATTAAGGCGTTAGAAATTGTCATGGAATAGGTTGTTCAATAAGACGGTGACCAAGTTTAATACCAAAAGCAAGATTGACTTGTGCAAGTTGTGTGCAAGAAAACATAGGAATAAACAAGAATGGAGTTTTTCTCCAAATTTCATTCAACTTTACTCGGGATGTTACACACAAGATCATCCCTACTTATGCTACACAAACAAGAAATCAATTTCTGAAGCATGCAACAAAACATACACAAACACCACACCTATGCATCAAACTCACTCAAAATCAGCAAATCGGAATCGGAGCCCCGTTCCATTCCTCGAGGCATTCAAACAGAGGATCGATGATCTTCCCTTTATTCAAGGCTGTGAACACCTTGTCAAATACCTCCCCGGGGGACTGAACCTTGTCTCCGGTGAGCAGCTCCGTCGCGAGCTCCTCCCTAACGAATCTGTACAACGGATAAGACCTGCACTCCTTGATCCTGTTCGGGATGGCGGGATTTCCACTCTCGAGAGCAACTCTAGCCGCCTCCACTTCCTTAGGTAGAACCGCCTTGAGTTCATCCTCAAACGCCCCAATCTTCTGAAAGATCGAGGTGTTAGCATTCTTCTCGTACTCGCCATTCTTGACGACGTGTTCCACAAGAACCTGCCTCAGTTTCTGCATCAATGGGTAAGTTGCGCTGCAGGGCTCATCGACGTAAGCGAATGTGTATTCACGGTCGACAACTCTGAGAAGATCCTTCTCGCAGAACCGGGACGGATGAAGCTCGCCGTTTGCTCCCATGGTGAGAGTCCTCTTCGCCACCTGACTAACCGTGTTCTTCACCGCGTTCTTCAGATTCTCCTCCAGGAATCTTAAGTCGGCGGCTTGGCAGAGCGCGACTAGATAAGTGGAAGACATAAGCTTGAGGATTTCGATTGATTCGGCTGTCTTTCTCGCAGAGATCAAACCTAGGGAGTTCACATCCTGGTTGTGTTGTTCAGCGCTCTGCACATGATTTGTCACGGGATTGGACAGGAACTGAAGCTCTGAGCAGTAGGAAGCCATGGCGATCTCAGCTCCCTTGAAGCCATAGTCCAAACTCGGGTTCCGACCACCGGTGAGATTGGAAGGAAGGCCGTTGTTGTAGTAATCGTTAACAAGCTCTGAGAACTGCGCAAACATGAGCTTTCCGATGGATCCGATGGCTAATCTCGCGTTATCCATGGAAACGCCGATTGGCGTGCCCTGGAAGTTACCTCCATGCAATGCGATGTTTCTGGAGACATCGATTAAGGGATTATCGTTCACTGAATTGATCTCCCTCTCGATCATCTTGGTGGCGGTTGAGGAGTATTTACTATATCTTCACGAGGAGCATCGTGCACGTGCAATATACACTGATAGGTTGTAATACTCAGCGTTACAAGTGCGACGGTGTGATGGTGGGTGGTGGGAGGTTGAGATCCCTAATCAGGTGCTGCATTATGTCCGTGCGGCTGGCTTCGGGGGCCTCCTTAATTCCGCACCAATTCACATCGACCATTCCCTTATCACAGCGTTGGTAGAGCGTTGGAGACCAGAGACACACACTTTCCATCTTCCAATGGGCGAGGCTATATTCACGTTGCAGGATGTCGAAGTTCTGTGGGGTCTACTGATTGATGGGATGCCCGTCACAGGTCTTGACATGAGCAAGCCTGCGGCTGAATGGCAGATGATTTGCAATGACTTCTTGGGGGCCACCCAACCATTGGAGGGATCAATGGGGCCCGCGTAAAATCGTCATAGCTGGCAACCTTGCTGCGTAGTGCATTTCCAGTTGATGCTACAGATGTACAGTGTTAGCAGCGAGCCCGAGTTTTCCTTCTCCTGTTAGTTGGTGGAATGCTAATGTCCGAAACTTTGTGGTACTATATCCCTCTCCTGTATTTGACGGTACTGATGGACTTAGATGCAGCACGGCAGTATAGTTGGGGGAGTGCAGCTTTGGCATAATTGTACAGGTCCTTATGCGACGCTGTAATTCCTACTACGAAGAACATATCAGGACCCCTTGTCCTACTACAGGTAACCCTGCGACTACAACTCGTCTGTTGGTCACATATTCATATGAAAACATAATATTAAATTTTCATACCTCGTATTCCATTACAATTGTGGGCGTGGGAGAGAATAATGACCATTCGTCCTGCAGGCCACCTTCCCCTGACTGACAACATGAACGCTCTAGGATCGAGGTTTGTATTCAATCAGTAAGAATGCAATATCTAAACCCTTTTCAATACCAATACCAACTCATAATCTGCACTTGTTTCTTCTTAGATGGAGGGAACAGTATGACTTATCGTGATCACCCATGCATGTGCTGAAAGTGTACCGAGATTAGCTGACATCTCTTCCCGACAAACAGGTATGGCATACTTCTTTTCCTTGAATTCCACGGAAGCATAGGATTTATTTTCTATTACATGATGGAAGATTTCATGGAACAATTTATTTACTTTCTTGTACTTTTATGTCAGTTCATTTGGCAGCCATACATTGCACATGTCATGCAACACCTCCCACCACATTGCACGGCTGGTCACAACAGCTGGCTATCGACGGTAACCTTATTTGCTGGCACATCGTTGAGGGACATCATGTGCATTGCATACTCAGGCAGTTTGGCTACATCCAACCGATACCTATTCAAGAGGGAACATAAAGTGCTTCACTCCAAAGACCGTCGAGGACAGTCAAATATGGATTGGAGAATTGTATGGATGACACATATACATGTGTGGGAACAACTAGCAGAGCACCAAGCCCAGATCTCTGGCAGCCCAGCAGATCCGTATACACCTGATTGCATGTACATAGAGTAATATCTTCGCAAGACAGTGACCATGATCGATAGGCCAGGAAGGTTCCCAGCAGTTTCGAAAGGGTTTCAAGGAGATGCCGCAAGTACGGAGTCTCTGGTA
>JAULKJ010000003.1:8348909-8369829 GCA_032355405.1 Rubia balearica
AAGGGATATATACCAATATAACCCTACCTACTTGACATAAGTGCCAATATAACCCTTAGATAATTTTTAGTGCAAAAATAACCCTACCTAGTTGATGTAAGTACAAATATAATCCTCAAACCCCATTTTTGCCGGACTGCCACCGGACCGCCGCATATCGCCGGAATCCGGCAAAAAATCCGGCGATATGCGGTGGTCCGGCGGAAATGGGGCATGAGGGTTATATTGGCACTTACATCAACTAGTTAGGGTTATTTTTTCACTAAAAATTATCTGAGGGTTATATTGGCACTTATGTCAAGTAGATAGGGTTATAAAAGCACTTTTCTTTTTTTATTATATTATGGACAAGGGATGAGTGGCATTTCTGGTGTGAGCAGAATCATACATCAAAGGTTAATGTGCTGTTGGTTTTCAAAATGGTTGTGTGCAGGATTTAGAATGCTTGTGTGCTCGCTGTGTAGGTAGTCTGTGGGTGCCATCAGGTAAAATGAAAATGATGTCATTCTGGTTTGATTTATTTTCTTTTTTATTAATGTATTGGCCACGTGGCCTTATGCCATTGGTCTCTCAATTGTGTACTTCTCTGAGTCCTTGCATTTCGTGCTTTGGCAAAATGTAAGATGCAGAAATCAAATTCTGTGCATCAAGTTTGACGACATCACTTCGACGGCATCATCATGGAGCTCCAACATCTCATCACTCTGACGGCTTCAATGCGACGACATCACATCAATCCGATGAAACCACACCGGAGTTTCGACATCTGTACATCAGTTTGGCAGTATCACACCGGAGCTCCAACATCATATCACTCTGACAGATTTAACCCGACGGCATCACTCTGACGATATCAGATCAAGATAGCAAAATCACTCCGGAGCTTGACCGTTCGCCTTTCCTGTAAATTTTCCAGTGAATTTTGTAAACCCTAACTATCGTGCCTGTTCACTCCGGACTCCGGAGCTTGACCGTTTTGCCTTTCCTGTGAATTTTTTGGTGAATTTTCGTAAACCCAGACTATCGTGCATGTTCTTCCATTTCAGGTGTATTTAAATTGCGATAGTACGATTTGTGTTTCTTTGTAGCGCTTTGGTTTATTGTTGGTTAGCAGATGCAAAGATTTATAGACTTATATAGTTTAAATGAGGATTATAGAGCATTTGAGACTTAATCATTCGCTTAGTTTGTGAACATATTGCTAGCATGTTTAATGAAACTTGTTCACTCTATGAGGTGATTTTCTTTCCTATTTTATCTCATCAGTTGTGTCTTGCTTGGCTGCTCAATATGGTAATAATTTTCAATACAATCCTATTTTCAAGCATCAACAACTCGTCATTGGCAGCTATAGAGTTAGCTTCCAGTTAATTTCTAGCAAATCTTTTTACATTTGCGGTGGCCTTTAACTTGCATGGCTTCCAGTGACTCTGTTGCTGCAATTTTGCCTCTTTATTTGGTTGACGTAGATCCCCGTGGATGGTCATAGTCTAATGAAAAATGAATTCCTTTTCATATGGTGTTACCTGGGAGGAGGTATACCCTCTGAAACATTTAGTTTCATGTATTTGATATGTTGACATCATTTTAGCACAAGTGGTGTCTTTTGGGTTACAATTCTACTTAAATTTTTTTTTTTTTGGCAAATTGCCATCCTGAACTATTTGGTCCAAAAGCATTATCTTTCTACAATTCTCCTCCAGAGCAATCCTTGAATTACTATTAGAATTCGTTTAACTCCAATGCAAAATGATTGTCACTAGCAGTCTTGGCATTGGCTTCCAAGTCTACTAGCATCAAAACTAATTTGCTCAATGAGTTCACCTCTATGCATTTAGTTTTGGTAAGGTACTATGAGTTATGTTCTTGTGAGGTTTATATTGTAAAATTATTTATGCACACTGATTTTAATAAGAATGTATTTGACCTCTGGTTAATACAATTTTTAGGTTATGAGGAAGCTTGAATTAGCAGACATACACTTAGATCACCTAATGGAAATGCATGAGAAGGATATTGGTGCTTTGATCCATTATGGGCCAGGTGGAAAGGTTCTTATCCTGCTTTTGTGTTGTATTACTGTCGTTAATTACATGAGTGTTACAATATTATTATGGCTTATTGTGCTATAAAGGTGGTTAAGCAGCATCTGGGTTATTTTCCTTCAGTCCTTTTGCTTGCTATTGCAAGTCCAATCACGAGAATTGTTCTGAAGGTAAATCAAATCTTCCTGTTTTGGGTAATTTTAAATTTTTTATGCTGGAATTGCTAAATAAAATCTTGAAATCAATGTTATGGTACTTGTAGGGGGATTTGATTATTAAACATAATATTATGTGGCAAGATCACTTTCATGGAACTGCTCTAAGGTGGGGGATCTTGGTTGAGGTGAACTCTTGCTACACTTCCCCTTCCTCTAGATGTAATTTTTTAAAAAAAATCTTTTTGAGGATTGTTGTTTCGTTGAGTTATAGTTATGGCCCCCCGCCTCTTCTTTCTATTTGTTAATCAAACTATGATATTCACAAGCAGTTGATTTGAGATGTGAAGAAACATAAGATATTAGGACTAACTATACCTGGTAAGAATATTTGCCATAGAATTTAAGCTTAGTCTATATGCAAAAAGCTTGGTACTTTTGGTTCATAGTTTTGTTCTGAAAAGTTGGACGAATTAAATTATTAAATGGTGTACTTAAGTGCTAAACAACCGATTCTACTCATAAATTGTATAAGATATTGAGAAAGTGCATGAACTAGTTTTTTACTCCCCCCATCCCTCTATAAGGCTCTATGAGACTTTTTGTGAGTCACATTTGAATTAGGTTTACAATTGGTTCATTTGGTTTAATGAGTGAACAAGTGACATCAGGATTAAATGCATTACGCTATCTCATGCAGATGTAGCTGAAGTTATATATAAACGATTTACATAGTTGGCGATTCATACAGGGTACAAATGAAGACTTTATGACCTTGCTTATCTTATGTTTTAGGTTCATTTATCCGAGATGCATCTCAAGACTGCATTATTGGATTAAAGCCACTGCTGAAAGATATTTGCCAAATTCGACCTCCCTTTATGATTCATTGAAATTCATAATGCTTTTAGATCATATAGGCTATTATATTAAGTTCTCTATGATAATTTGGAAATAATCTGATGTCACTTGATTTCTTGCCCGTCCGTAGGTGCATAGTCTCATCTGCACAGAACTAATAAACTTGCTTGATGGTGTTTCGAGAATACTTATGAAGATTGATACAGCCCAGCCTCAAGGCTCAAATGCAACGAGTTCTCTTTGCTTTTTGAATAAGGCAATCAGTAAAGCTTAACTGCAAATTCAACATTGTTGTGGGTTCAGCACACTCTACCTGGTACGTTTCTTATTAGCACTCAGTAATTATAATGCAAATAGTTACTTCACCACCTTCTGTGGGTATATGACAAGATAATGACATAACTTTATATTTTGCTTTCATTTAATTAAAGTCAAGAGTTTCTTCTGTCGTGCATGATCAGCTTTGTGCCAGTGTCTTTCTTGATGATGACTAGTCTTCTTGCTATCTTTTTCATAGAAAGATTAGCGTGTTGTCTCATTGGTCTGTTTGGATAGTTTTCAAGAATAGATTATTGGTGTATTTCCTACTGGACTATTTAGTATGTGTGGATTCTTTCACATATTGCTCTCCGGAGAATTACTTCTCATAGATCTTTTGAGAATTGCTTCAACTTCTCTTGGAGATTCAAAGCATTGTCTACCTTCTCTATGCCTAGATTTTTGTACAATTAGTTCTTTTTAGATTAAGGAAACTTGGTCGATTTGAAGCAATATCGAACATTCCTTTGACTTTCTTATCAAGGTACATTTTCATCATGTTCAATATTGATTATAGGTCCCAGTTGTGGGACGATGAAATTAGAGTCAAGGAAATGAAGAACAGCTAAAAGAGCTGGTAGTTTTACTGTGGCAGATCGAAATCAGCAGAAAGGAGGCTGAGAGGGAACTCAAGCTAAGAGAGCAAGAAGTTGCCAATTGATTGTAAACACCACCTCCTGTAAGTAGCCATATTTATGATTTGGTTTAGTGTGTGAAATGATTGTTATCCAAATGAGGAGATGATGTTATCTGAGGCTTTCCTTGCTGCACTTTCACTTAGTGTTTCTTATGTCAATCCTATTGAATATCATACCGATGGACGTATAATTGTCAATAAGCATTCCAACAACAACAAAAATTTAACTGATGAGATGAGCAGTCTCTTATCGCCAATCCTCGTGCCAGCGCAGAACAACTAAAATATACAGCGGGAATCGTTAGTGCTTTAGCTAGTGATCATGAGCATTTATGGATCAAACTCAAAAGGTTAGTTTACATTTTCCCTCCTTTCTTTAAAACTCGGCAGTTGTAAATCTGTTTAGCTAATGACATATGGTAAATTTGGTGTACAGATGATGCCGATGTCAATCGGTCAGTTAACAATGAAGAAACTGGCAGTAGCAGTCCCAAATGAAGCTGTATGCTGAGCAAGTCTCACAATTGTTAGCAACTGAAAAGAATTTGAGATTGCAGTTGATGGTCGATGGCCGATGGAGCAAAATTCCAACAATTTAAGGTAAACCAAATGAACTTCAAAAGTATCGTGGGATTTTCTATAATGTTTCACCTGCATTTGGCTGAAATTTCATACACCTGATCTGATGAAGTCCATGCTATATAGAAACGAAATCACTAGCAAGTACAAAGTGATGGAGAGCTCTTTTTTTATTCATAGTCAAGCTTCTAATTCTCCTCATAGAATAAACAAGATGGTTCAATTACAAGCATAGGTGAAGGTGATATGTTTGGGGGTATTCTAGCTATCGATAAAACTTTGGTTTGCACAAAGGCCTTTTGCCTGAGGTACTAGGATTATGATCATTTTGATGTTAATGTTTAGGGTTGGACACTTTTCGGGTGCTTTTTTCGCGCTTGAATGTTTTGCGCAAAGGCTTTTTGCCACAGGTATTGATGTTTAATGGCCTTAACATAGGATCTTGATCTTTTGATGTTAGTGTTTATTGTTATGGTGATTATCTTTCTTGGGTGATTTTCACGCATAAATGTTTTACTAACCGACACGAACACCATTAAGGCTTTGATGGTTTTCATGTTTGATTTTTAAGCATTTGTGGATCCTGGGAAGTAAGAGGTACTGATGTTTCATAGCCTTAACATAGCCTTAAATTATGTTGATAGGGACTTTGGGTGAAAGTGAGTGAAATTATGTGGGTCGATTAGTAGTTACTGTAAGTTGATGTGTTGAATTGCAAATATTGGAAACGGCTGTACCGAATTGTAATAGATGAAATTTGGGGGCCTGAATTGTAATTTCCTTTTTTTATTCTCTGCATACATTTTGCGACGCTTCCAGCTGTAGCAAGTATTTGCGACGCTTCCAGCTTTAGCAGTTTTTTGTGACGCTTTCATGTGTAGCACTCGTTTGGACGTTCTTACGTGTTATAATTTTCACGATGCTTTTGCGCGTCACAAAAATATAATGACACATTAATGCGTCACAATATTTTAGTGACACGCTAAATAAAGTCGCTTCTACAAAGCATCACTAATCATTTTAGTGATGCTTTTAAGTGTGTGTACTGTTAAAAAATTCACAGAAGGAGATTTTTTTTGTAGTGCCAGTAGTAGGTGTGTCGGGCCGTGTGCATCAGAGAGAGGAGAATGATCATTTGCAATCTCGAGCGAAGAAAGATCAGGCAGAACACCAATCTCTATAAGAAATCCATCCGGAACATTTTGCTCTTGCACATGTTGAAAATAGCTTCTGTTCTCCTGGACATAAGTTGATGGAATAGCTGTAGTTTAAAGATGAGGAAAGTGATCGTGTGCACGTACATAAAGAGGGAAACATCTCCCTAGCATCATCCCAAACTAACAGCAAGCCTCGATCATAGCTATGTTGGAAGAAAACATCATTCAAATAATTTTCGACATCTTCGTGGTTCTGAAAGTTGCAGCGAGTGGTTCTGAAAGTTCCAGCAGAAGCGGATTATTCGGGTCAATCCATACTCTCTTAACTCTCAGAAACTTTGTGTTGAGCTGCCACAGAGCCACCTCACTTCTTCCACAGGGCCAACCATATTCCCTAGCTTATGTGCTGCCACAGGGCAAAAACATTCAACTGGAATCCCATAAAGCCGAACCCAAATCAATACCTTAGGTACTCTGGCATTGGAATTGGACAGTACTACTCCTGGAGCCCAACGGTGAAGAACCAACAAGCCTCCATCAACCGAGTAAGGGCCGTTGTATAAGATGGTTAACATGTCTTCTCTCGAATCAAAATGTATGACATAGAACTTACTTTCCTTGTTGAGAATTCGACCACGAACACCCCATGAGTCACGAAAATATTGCGAAAGCCTTGTAATGATAAAGTCTCGATCGTCTACCCAGTACGCCAGGAGACAGGGATCATGCCATTGCAAACCTTCGTGCACATCATCTGCTGTTAAAGTGCACCGAGACGAGCGACAACTTGGCCTGTTGTTCGCTTGAACTTGTTCCAAGGACACATGAGGATCTCGGAGCTCTTCTGGAAATTCATCTCCAGTTGAGAAGTACTGAGTTGGGGAGAAAACATCTTCTTCATATGCAATTTCCATAGTAAAAAAGGAAACCTGAATCTAAAATCAAAATCTAGCTTTGGGATTTTTTTTTGGGACGTGGGAGAGAGGGTCTCATTTGAACAAAGGGTGTGAGTAGAGCTGTCAATCTCTAACCCGAACCGAGAATTCAATCCATACCGATACGACCGAATCAACCCAAAATCCGACCTAATCCGAGAAATATTGACCTGAACCCGACCTGATACAACCGCACTCAACCCGAAACTCGATTTTGACCCGAGAAATATTGACCTGTACCCAAACTCGACACGATCCAATTTAACCCAAAACTCGAATATGACCCGATAATATGGACCCGAACCCAACCTAAACACGAACCCGAGATCAACTTGAACCCAATCCAACCCGAACTCGATCCAACCCGAACCTAATACCCAATAAATCAACTACTCCCTCTGTCCCAGCATAAGCTGCACACTTACTATTTGACAGTCAACACTATAAAATTTTGACCACATATTTGAATAGATATATAAACAATAATATTATCGTACGTGGTGTTGTTGGATTCGTCGTAATAAGTAGTTTCTAAATATCAAATTTTTATTTGCAGATATTATACGTAGTTAAACATATTAGCAGTGAAACATGTTTGTTGAAGACTGTGAAAAAGATTCCGTGCACCTTATGCTGGGACGGAGGGAGTATATAACATTATGTGTAATCAGCCCAAAACGGATGTAGTTATAAAAAGTCAATTAACATTTAATATGGAACCAAGTCAACCTGGTTATGAGTCAAACTAATAAATTCTTTAGACATACTTATTAGAATAAAGTGGAGTTTTTTAAATATATTACGAGTATACAGATATGATTACTAGTATGTAAAGTCAACTCATAACAAATCTTAATACACAAAGTTAAGTTAAAATGCACAAGACTAAATTTATAAATCTAATGAATAATAGTCAAATAAAGAGAGAAGGCTAGTTAAAATTATGATTTTGAATTAGTAATTATAGAGAGTCGACTAAATATTAATTTCAAAAATCAGTTTCAAAAATATTGTAAAAATAATATTTAATAAATTAGCACAAATTCTTGTTATAGATCGAGTAACTGTTGGATGAAGGTATTTTATAATTAGTGGGACTAATAAGAATACGTGATATTTAATTTTATTTAGTGATATATATATATATATAATTATGATAGCCTTTAAAATGAGCTCAACATATAAATAATTATTTTTAAATAATTTGAATAAAAGATTATAAAAATCCCAAAGTCTTGTTTTATGCAGCCTAAACTTTAGGCCAGGGTTAACTATGCAATTATTGTAAGTTTTATTTGAGATGGTTTTTTTAAAATATACTAATAAATCTAGGGATCTGTTATGCAATTATTGAAAAACTATATAAATATTAAAATCTCAGATTTTTCATTTATTTTCCTCTTCATCCTTCGTTTCTGATCCGCTCCACCATTTGTAACCGCCACCACTCCATCGCCAGTAACTGCCTCCGCACCACCGGAACTACCACCGCTCCACCGCGAAGCTTTACTCCGGCGCCGTCGCACGAATCGAATTCGATTTCGACGACGTACAGATCGAAGTCTGAGTTGCTCGAGGAGCTGTTCAGCGGGAAACACATCCACGTCGGAGCTTCGATCTGACGACGCATCCATGGCAGAGTCTACGAATCCACGGTAATAATGTTTGATTGCTCGTCTTTAATTCGATAAGAATAGCTCCTCATAATTTATCTCCATTCACAATATCAGTTATTGACTGATGTTTAGGGTTCCCCACTTCTCGTTTGTCCAAATCAACAGTAATTGACTGATGATTTTTTGAATTAGGGTTGGCCTTCTTGGTATATAATCTCATAAGTCATACCGTTCACATGTAATCACTTTTATGTAGGAAAAGTGAATATTGAGCAGAGTACGACAGTAGGCTTTGAGTTAATATAGTATCTGTGTTTGCTCAACTCTTACCAATTGCATCAGTTCTTGCTATGAATGTTGTTTGGGTGGTATGACTGCATCTCACAGTTTAGCGACGGTCATCTGAGATGGCGGTGAGTGTGATTTTACTGTGCGTTTTATTGCTATGTGATTTGTGTTTGTGTGTGATGATGATGTGTGTTTGATGTGCTCTGTGTGTTTGTGATGTGCGAGGATGTTGTTATTGATGATGTTATGTATGTTTAAATTAAATGAGGTTTAATATTAGCTGCTGAGTAGGTTTTCACTTAAGGTTCTTTGGTGCAGTGGCTAGAACTCTAGGCTTTGATGCTAGAGATCTGAGTTCAAATCTTATTAGGCATTAATTTTTGAAGAATTTATATTCTTGCTGAGGTTTATTATTATCTGAATGAGAGAATGTTCAGTAATTGTTCTTTGATGTAGTGGTTAGTAGGTGGGCTTTGAGGTTAGTGACCCAAGTTCAATTCCCACTAGGACCTTTTTTGTTTAAAGAATTTATGTTGTTGAGCTACTATAGCTTGTTGGTTAAGGTTTGTAGTTTTTTTTCTTCTCATGTTGATGTTTTTCATTATTCGGGTGAGGTTTATTTTATACGAGTTGATGTTTGTAGTTTATTTTGGGTGATATGGATGATATTTATATATTTTTTATTTTCTCATGCTGATGTTTTTTGTTTTTTCGCCGAGGCTTAAGAATTTATGGTGTTGAGGTACTGTAGCTTTTAAATTGACGTTTATAGTTTTTTCCTCTCATGTTGATGTTTTTCATTATTTGGGTGAGGTTTATTTGATATAGGTTGATGTTTGTAGTTTATTTTGGGTGATATTTGTATTTTAAAAAAATTATTTTCTCATGTTGATGTTTTTCATTTTCCGGATGAGGTTTAGATGTTAAGAGTTGATGCTTGTAGGTTTTGCGTGATGTAGGTTATATTTGTAGTTTTTTATATAAAATTTTTTGTTGATGTTTTATGATTTTCATAGTGAATAATTTATACTTTTGAGGTACCGTAGTTTTGTTGTTGATGTTTTTAGTTTTCTCCTCTCATGTTGATGTTTTTCATTTTGTGGATGAGTTTTAGGTGACAGAGGTTGATGTTTGTAGCTTTTTCGGTGATATGGTTGATTTTTTGTAGTGTTTTTTCCTTATGTTGACGTTTTTCATTTTCAGGGTGAAGTTTAGATGATAATAATTGATGTTTTTAACTTTTGGGTGATATAGGTTGATTTTTGTAGTTTTTTTAAAAAAATTGATAAGTGAAGCTTTGTTGAAATTTTTATGATTTCAGTTGATTTTTTGTTAGTTGTAGTCGATGTTTTTTAAATTTTTATTATTTTTTAAAATATTTTTTTTGCTGTTTTATTTGGGTTTTTATATATTTTTACTGCAATTTTTTAGTTGATGTTTTATGATTTTTCGTTGATGTTCTGCTATTTTTTGCTGATGTTTATAATTTTCCGTTTGTTGATCATATTGATTTTTTTTGCATTTTTTACATTTTTTTTTATTTTTAAATTTTTTTGCAGATTACAGATGGCGGGAAAATTATAGGAAAAATTAGACAAAAAAGCCCTTGAAAATATATTAGTGTTAGGTCCCTGTAAAATAATTAGAGATAGGTCCCTGTAAAATTATTAGAGATAGGTCCCTGGAGTTAGAATATAGTTAGAATTGTAAAAAGACCCCTGCCTAAAGTTTAGACTGCCTCACAGAGACCATCTCTATAAAAATAATCCTTTTTATTGTATTTAATAGGTAACGATTTCTAACTAGACTAATTATTTCACTTCATTACTCATAGAGTTTTTTTAGATGACTAAACTTCAAAATTGTAAATAAAATTCATTATTTTCAATTTAAATGTAAAATACAAAAAAGTAATCCTGATTTTTTTAATTAAAAATACCGAGCAACGCGCGGTGGGATTTCACTAGTTTTTTTATTTTAAAAAACTAGAATCAAAATATTATCACAACACAAAAATACACAATTTTTTTTAAAAGTTAATGGAATTCAATGAATACTCAACACTGCTATTCAACTAAGATAGTAGGCACAAAAGTGCCTCTAACATATTTATGAAAAATTACGCTATGGCACCAAAATTGTTACGACACTATCTTTCTCTCCAAAATTACAAATTTTGTTATTCTTGCATAAATAAAGAAATAGAAAATAAAAAAATTGGTGAAATGTTGGAAAGCGCTAGTATATGTTCTAAACTAACTTAAAGTTGATTACTTAGAAGTAAGAAAGAGAAATGGAAAACAGATTACAGATATGTTCTTGTGCCCAATTGTTGATAATTTTTTTGTCACGGACTTGAAAAATACAATGGGGGTGTATAGTGTATCATCATGTTCGAGTGGATTTCAATTTGGAGTTGCGAGTAAAGTTTTTATTTTTTGCACTTAGGTCCCTCCAAGAAAGTTGAAATTGTCGAATAAAAAAATTGGCGATACCGAAATACAATTCAATTATGTACGATTGCGACTTTGCGATTTGGACATGGATAAATGAACACAAGGGCCTTGGAAGTCAACATTGAATACTTCTACAGAGTTTTGGAAAATTACACTGTGGCCCAAAATTGTGTTACCCCTTTATCCATTACTCCAAAATATATTATTTTTGTTATTCTTGCCTAAATATAGAAATATTAAATAAATAATTTTTTTGGTGAAATGTTGGAAAGTGCTAATACATTTTCTAGAATAATTTAAAGTTGATTAATTCGAATTAAGAAAAGGAAATCGAAAATGATTACAAATATGTTCTTATGCTCGATTGTTGATAAATATTTATTACGTACTTGAAAAATACAATGGGGTATATAGGGTAGCATCACTTTCGAGCGGATTTCAATTTGGAGTTACGAGTAAAGACTAGGGGCGGCAAATGGGCGGACGGGTCGAATACGGGTTAGGTAAAATGGGTAATAAAAAATATGGTTATGACTAATTTTAACCCATTTAATAACGGGTAAAAAATTGGTCGGGTCAAAATGGGTCGACTTGAAACCCGCGGGTTGAATTAGGCTTAACTCATGAATAAAAAATGGGCAAACCCGCAGGTTTCAATCCATATGGGTTAAAATATAAACCCTGTTGACATATAAATTTAGAATTTTCATGTTTTTAAAATTATAAACCCATATGGCCACAAGGTTCCCGTTTCACAACACCCTCAGCCGCAATATTACGTCGGCCGTGTTGCCGGACTTGTCCCGCTGGCAGCGATGTTCTTTCGACATGGTCACACGTTCCGGTGGGATTCTTCCACATAAGAAACTCTCCTAAAAAATTGAGGAAGAATTCTTTGGTGGGATCATGCCCTCTACTCTGTTTTGATTCTTCCACTTAATTGACGTGGTCGCACCCTTTAGCTAGCAGCATGCTCGAAGAAGACAGAAATGTGGCCATGGGATAACCATAGAAGCATAAGAACTTTCATTTTCATGTCTATTCTTTTTTTCTTCCTTTACTGTCCAAACTTTGGGCCCTCTACTCTGTTTTCCACCCAGGAGTTGTTTTAAATTTCTCAAAAAAATAAATAAATCTACTGTCGGATTGCTTCACTTCATATGGGTTACATGACCAATTAAAATGGGTAGACCCATGGGTTATATCTATGGTTTGACCATTTTATCGACCCATAGTCAACCCGTAAACCCAACTCATTGGACCAATATTTTTGAGTTACCCATTTAACCCATCCATTTGACCCGTTCCCCATTTTACCCATACCCATCCGGGTAATTATATGATTAAACCACTTGACTCGCGGGTTATGGGTCAATATTGCCACCCCTATTTGTCATTAAGATATTTGAACTTGACATAATTCCTCTGATGATTTTTTATTTCGTCACTAAAAGTAGTATTTAGTGACGAATGAGAATATTTTGTGGCCAGAGGCTTTTTAGTTAAATGAGCAACACACCACATATTATGTAGGCTGAGACGATATTTAACTCCATGCATTCTCTTTTTAATCATCATATTAATAAAATGGTATCAGCTAAACTTTTGTGACTGACATTGAGGCTGTGACATAGTGATAAAGGCAATAAACAGAGATTCCGGACTAGGAGGAAAGAGGAAATCCATTTTTTATGTTGATAATTTACAATTGTGAATATCCATCCTAAGCTCATCTCGTGCCATTTAGGACAAGACCTTCGAGCATTATCCTACGACCCCACTCGAATCAATAACATCACCTGACTCATTTTCGAATGACAAAGCTTATCGTCCGGAAAATAACATCTAATCTAACCCAAGACATATGTGTCTTCAACGACCTCATGGTTACATCCCTCAACCAAAGCGACATAGAAACGTAATACTCTCCTGTTCATTTTCGAGCCTAGCACTAAATCATGCAAAGAAACTAAGTGTACATCCTAATCTCATTCTTAACATAATCATAGTATGAAGCATAAGAACAAATTACGCATGATAATAATAGAATAAAAATACACATGAACATAAGAGTCTCTCAAATAAAGAGTTAATACATGCTCACAAATGTTCCCTAGTAATAAATCAAAGCTAAATAAAGAAAGCCCATAACATAATTCATGAATATAGCAAGATATTTGGACAAAAGATGAGAAAACTAGGAAAAACCAAAGTTGGAGACCCAAGAGGCGGGTTTCAAGTGAAAAGGAGATTGATAGATGGGAAGAGGGAGAAAGAAGGTGGCCGCAGTAAAAAATCTAATCAAAGGAATGGTACGGACTGTGCAGATCTACACGGTCCATTCACTGGGACCGAATCATGAACACTACTGAGTGGCACAGAGTGTGCAGATCTGCAAGGTCCGTTCCATATGACCGAATCATGAATAATACTGAGCGGCACGGACCGTGCTGATTTGCACAGTTCATTTTCTTGGGCCATATTCTTCAAGTATTAAATCTTTTTTTTATTCCTACGAGTGGACCGCTGATCTGATTGAGAAGTTATTTTTGTCGATTTTATAATGCTTGGGTAGACTAATCCAATGATGCTGTCCTTGGATGGCAATTCGTCTTGAATCATTCTTCATCCGCTACTTTGTTTTTTTTTCAATCTTCTTATTCTACTTTTAAGTGGCCTTCTCCATGATGGTCCCTAAATAAGCTCACAAAACAAGTAGAAATCGACCAAATTGTTATATGTAAGCATGTTAAACACTAAATGCTTACAAAATTAGGGAAAGTAGTGAAAATAACCACACACGGTGATTCCAACCCCCCCATCATGTAAAATACCTAATAATCTAACTATCCACCAATAAAAGCATCTAAAAAGTGGTGTTAAATGCTCTAATAAACATGCGTTTCCCGTTTCATCAGTTAACATTTGACATATTTTGCATATGAATTGAAATGATTGATGTGTATGATTGTACCTATTTCTTGATTTTCTTTGGAAGCATTGTATATGAATTTTAATTTTCTGGGATAGGTACAATTCAGATTAAATGGTTTGAAACCAAACCGAACTGAAACCCAATTTCTAAATTCAGTTCAGTTAATTAGGGTTTCTTGGTAATTTGGTTCGGTTTCAATTTTAGGTTTTTCAACGGAAACCCAATTAACCCAAATCGAATAAACCAAAAACTGAGTAAACCGACCCAACGCCCACTCCTAGGTATACTTCCTTGTGTGGTATGTCAATCATGGCCAATATAGTGCCTATTATGGGTTACATTACCTAGATCGTGGTTGATGCAGTGGTTATTCACATGGTCGTAGTTGGGTGCCGTTTTGTGCGTTACCTGTTTGAGTGAACAAAAGGAATGCTGCCATAGGTTCGCTAGTATGGGCACTTCGCTTGTACCCTGCGAAATCAAGGTTAGTTGTGTAGGTTGTGTATATACCTCACCTATACCACCTAGAAATTGATAAACGAAGTATTAATATGAATAATATATCAAGTTTTCTTCAACGATAAACTGTTCAACCACCCAAACTATTGTATTTTATTCTAATGTCCGCAAATGTTTCCAAAAGAATACAAGCCATATTCACAAGATGATATCAACATGTCAAGAAATTGCTTGGCTCGATGTCTAGTTCATGTTTGCTCGACGACTCTTAGAAGTCCTAACGTGGTACTGCGACATAAATCTCATCACTCATGACATGTATTGTGCGGAATATAATTTGCTTGATTTCTATTCCTATCTATAAATAGTTGCTTGATTAGCGTTGTCTGAAGATTTTTGTTAAACTAATCATGTTGTTTAATGTTAGGGAAGTTAAAACCTTTACATGTCATGTGCAGAATAGAATATACGTGATTTTTATTCCTATGTATAGATAGTTTCTAGATTAGAACTCTCCATACATTTTTGTAACCCCAAACGATCAATTTGAAATTTGTTGGAAACAGAATCAGTGATTGAGGTATTTTACACCGGTTTTTAGTAGTGAAAAAATCATATGCCATGACACCTGACTATAGTTCTGAATTCAGAAGTGTAGCCTAAGGTCAAGTCTAAATCATAAAATTGGGCCTGATATGGGTTCCGAACTCGGAACCAAAACATCCGAAATAGGTTCTTACATCGGAACCTTCAATTTAAAAAGTAAAAGCTCCTCTTGGTCAAATACCATATTGTGGACGGAAATGAGACCCGATTAAGGAGCTTAATTAGCATCTCTGATATTAGTCAAGGTACCGGAACTGGGCATAAGTTCCGGCATTGGAACTTATCAATAAACTTGAGCTGGTGTCAAGTTCAAAATTTGAAACCTGATTAAAGGCGGTTCTGTGGACCTAATCAAAGGCGGAAAATAATCGCCTTCAATCGTGGATTCTAAAGGTAGTTCTCGCAACTGCCTTTGATCGTGAAAGATCAAAGGAGGGACCATAGAAGACACCTACAAAGCCACTTCTCTGGTCCAATAAACACTCTTTTAATCCTTTCTCCTCACACTGGTGTGGTATTACGAACATACAATCTTGTAGAAAATGGACTCCATAAATACAATTTTGGGCAGGGGTAGGCGGCGGAGCTAGGGTGGCGGGGCTGGGGTTTCTGGGTAGAGGTGGTTGTTATGAGCGGTGGCACGACACACGGTGGATGAGTGGCAGCGACGGGGTGGTGGTGTGCCTGGAGGTAGAATGGTTATCGCCTGCCTAGAGGTAGAATGATTATAAAAGAAAAAAAAATTTGTTTTGAGCCCGAGGGTATTTATTATCTTTTTATGTGTGGTCAACAACTGATTTCATTGAGCCAACGTCACAATTGAGCAAAGTGGGTATAACTGCACAATTTTATAAATACTTAAGGTTAGGTTCGAACATTCAGGTTTTACAAGATCACATCTGTACTGTCAAAATTTAATAGAGTTATTTATGCACTTTACCGTTTTTTGATTTTAGTGACAAAATTTAAAATTTGCCAAATAGGTTCGTCACCACATGTAATCCACGGGCCAAGAAAATATATTTTTGTCACTTAAGGGTAAATATTTGCCACAAACCCTTTTTTCGACGATTTTGCGATGCCTTTTACGTGTTGTCACTAAGAGATTTGAACTTGACGGAATTCCTCCTAACAACTTTTGATTTCATTACTAAAAGAAGTATTTAGTATTTTTAGTTTAATGCGCAACACAACACAAATGATGCAGGCTGAGACGATATTTGCCTCCGCACATTTTCTCCTTGTTCGTCATGTTAAAATAATGGTACCAGTGCCAAACTTGTGTGATTGACTGTGAGGCTGTGACATAGCGATTAATTGATCAGAACGAGATATTGATTTGAAAAAGGCAATAGACAAAAATTCCGGAGGAGGGAAGTATATAGGCATTTTTTGAGTTGATAATTTAAAATTCGGCACTAAATTTATGCACATTTTATAATATTGGTTCCCCCAAAGTACTGTTTGCACATTTTGTAGTTAGTCCTTGGTATTATCAATTTTGATTTTACGAACGAAGAGATAAAGGTTTATTTTATAACCATTTTAATGTTATAGTAACTTAATTATACAATCAAAATCCCACTACTTAATGTGACACTATGAAAATGTTGTTTCAAGTGCTGAAAATTTCTTAGTGCACCTATTGCATTAGGTTATATTGCATTGGATATAACACAACACTTTTCAAAATTTAGTTACTCCCTCCTTCTTAGGTCAAATTGCACATAATTTTTTTTACGCTCATCAAGAAACATGTCTAACTGTTAATATGTTTAACTACGTATAATAACGGCAAACAAAAGTTACTTTTGAGAAACTACTTGTTACGACGAATCCAACAATATCACATATGATAATATTATTACTTATATATCTACTCAAATATGCGATCCAAGTTTGATAGAGAATAATGTCAAATAGTAAGTGTGCTATTTGAGGTGGGACAGAGGGAGTATTTTAATTACATAAAAGTAGTTCTAGGCATACCATCTGCATCGTATCCTAGTGATATAATATACCAATTGTTCCATAATTATTTGAGTTTTGTGAACTAAATTATGTGTGAATATATAAGATACAAGTTAATTTTTCCTCATTAATTAATTTATGATAAAAGTCTATCACTCTAACAATGATAAATACATAAATGATTGTTACGGGTCTTAAATCCCAAAATCCCTTATTCTGTTGCCATTTGTTTACAAGTCTAGCTTTCTAGGCTTTTGGGGCCATGGTTCAGGAAATAAAGGTCCGAAAAGGAACATAAATTCTTTAAGAGGCTCCATAGAGGAATAGAGTCACAGAATTGATGTTTTTGACAGAGATTATAAGTGAATTAAGAAAAATGGAGAAAACATTATTGAACAAAAATAGATTTAATGAAAGAGAATGGGAGGTTGCACCCAACGATAATAAATATAAAATTTAATTGATACTTTTGCAACGAATGTTACTACTTATAATAATTTCACAGTTACATTATTTTACCATTATTTTATAATAGTTTAAGTCTTAATATAGGAGAATGATGATCATCATTATTTTACAATCAAATATAATAAAAATAAAGAATGACAGAGCAGAAAATAACAATTACAACATTGCAACAGTATTTAAAATTTACTCCAAAATTTTAGAAGTTAAAGAAGAACCTCAGCGTTTAATATGGATCAAACGTCTCAATATTCAAATATATTGGATTGAACTGAAAATCTCTGAAACAAATGGACCAAAAGCCCCAATGGAAAAGGCACTAAAAGAAATTAAAACTACAATTGTCGGTAAATATCCAAGTTTCCAATTCAACAAATACCTTTAAACATCACCAATGCAATTGTCAGCATTTAGAATCCCTAACTGGCAACAAATGCAGCCAATAGAGCTACATTTTGCAAGGCCTAGTATTAGCACAGTGAGACTTTCTTCTGAAAAATATGTTCCAACCTCTTCTTCCTTTCAACACCTTATGAAACTCCTGCCTCATGCTGTTACACTCCTTCTCCAGCTCCGTCACACGGTACTTCATGTCGTCGATGCCCGCCCCGCCTCCCTTCTTGCCGCCTTTCCCCATCGCCAGCACCCCGGTCGGATTCTGACCGTTCTCCAGATTCTCCGACACGAAAAACCACCCCGAAATTGAGGTTCTCAGCCGCAGCTGCTCGAAGAACAGCACCTGTACCATCACCCTCAGCGGCAGCCGCTCATTCTGTGCCGCGTGTGTGCTGGCCTCCAGAGACAGCTTCTGGCAGTTCATCAGCCTGCACATCTGCTCCCTCTCTGCATCCGTCAGCCATGGATGCGCCTGAAATGATCTCATATTCCGTAAAACCAATTAGTATTATTATGTAGATTTAACCCGTGATCCTATAAATTAAGTTATAATTTTGTGTAAGATATCGATGAGGGACTCTTAATATCGCAAACGTGGACACGAAATGGTCATGGGGCAATCAGTGTAAGTATACGTCTAATACGTTCAACTGGGCTAACCAAGGGCTCTGATACCATATAAGAGTCATGAGTTTCAATCATAAAACCAATTAGATGAGATCCATGATCTTATATACTGCTAAGAAGTATGAGTTTACCTTGAGATATATGTCAATGGCGCGATACACGCCATCAGCTAACGGCCTTGCATAATCAGGGATGGCGGCAGCCAGGGCCTGGAATTTGGGGAACTTAAGGTTAACATCAGTGGCAACATCAGCAAGATACGAATCCACGAGGTTCGCCACTGATGTTATTGATGTCAGCGAGTTCGGACCATCTGAAGAAACCTGATTCTCCTCTACAATACTAGGAGATGGAGCCACGGACTGATCCATGGTCAAGAAATGATCGAGAATCCTCTGAAAGCAGTCGATATCATACAGAGTTTCCACGGAATACCCCATGTTGGGGATCAGGAGATCATCCAGGGAGGCCTGATCCAGCTGCATTCCGACACGCCGTTCAAGATTCTCCCGACATGAGGGGCTTGTCTGAAGAACCATGGCGGTTCGGAGCAGTCTGATGAGGAACTTGGTCTGTGTGATGCCTCTCTGGTTCGGCAGCAGCTCCACTATCTCCTCCAGGAGGGACCTCTGGTCGGCTTCCGACGGGGTGGAGGATCCCTGTTTTGAGTGATTTGCATCGTTGAAACTCGATTGCCTGTTCATCAAAGGTATGAATTTCTTCGCGTAAAACACTATCGATCCCGCCAGGTTCTCCGGGCTCATCCCGGCAGCCTCCACGGTGAGGATCAGGCGTTTGTAGAGAGGCAGACCGAGAAATGACACGTCCTTGTACCACCACCCTTCGGTTTTTCCGGCAGACGACGGCCTGTTGGCGGTTGTGATGCCGTTCCACGTCCCATCGGTTTCCTTCTGTTCATGGTCTGAAGCAGGCCTGTTGAACAACGTTGGATCGGCACATGCTTTCATGGCCAGGGAATTTATGCACCTAAGCAGTAAGGCAGAAAATCAGTCATCTTAAAGATAAATATGCAAAAATATTCGCAAATCACAAGAAAAGTAGCCAATAATTTTCTTACTACCTCCGTGACTCCGTCCAGAGAGAGCTTCCAAATTTTTTTAAAATTTCAAATAGTATAAAGTTAATAACATTATCGTGTGAGATATTGTTAGATTTATGCAACATTTATTTTCTAAATATCAATTTTTTATACACCATTTGTATATATTACTAAAGTTATCAATGGTCAAACATGGTACGAGAAAGTTGGGAAAAAAAATATGAGCCTTTCTCCAGGACTCGGAATCGCTCTGTAGATGCAACTGGTGGGCACCAAGGCTTTGCATTTAAATGAATCAAACTAAACTAAACCTACCAATCAATTAAATTAAGAGAGCCCTTCAAATAACTAGATGGATGCATCTAAAAAAACCAAACTAAATCAACCGATCAACTAAACTAAGGGGACTTTTTTAATCACATACATAGAACCAACCTCTGCATCTAAACGAGCCAAACACACTTAAACAAACCAAATAAAATAAATCGAACAATCAACCAAACTAAGAGAGTAAGAGGGCTCTTTCTATCACCTATATAAAATCAACTCGGATGCCACGTAATACTTATTAGACATGCACATTGGGGAAAGGAAACGTGCGAACGAAGACTAAATATATATTCACACTATGAAAATTAAAAATTGCTTGTTAAAAATTAAACAAAAGTCTAGAAAATAAACAAACCATGAAAATATGAAAAAACAAGCGAATTTTCGACACGCATATCGGTTTTCCGATACGTGATTCGACACGCGAATTTGCCCAATTCCGACACAGATTTTGTGTCGTATCGAGCCCATATCGGATCGACACGCGATCTGGGGGCTAAATTGCCATGTCGGAGTAACATAGGCTAATAGCTTTACTGTGAGATATTCTAATAGATAAAGCAACATGATGTGGCATTTACCTGGAGACGATATGGAGTTCCTCGGCATGAGGCAGGACTTCTTCCTCGCAGGTTTCGAGAGCCCTGATCGTGTCGGACCAGTTCCCGAAGATGACATTGAGGAAAGTTTCTGACTGAGTGATGAGGTTTCCCTCTCCGAAGTCATCCGTCATCTGAAGATACTCCGCCGCACATCTGACGCACACTATGTTGGACGCGGTCAGCTCGATCTTCACCCCGTAGCAGAATTTCGCCGCCAGTTCGAACGCTTTGGTGCCGCCGGGAATGTCATTCAGTTGGAGAACGCACTCCGATCCGTCCTCATCTTTTGATTCCGCAATCAGCTTCTCCAGCAGCCCACTCCTTGATAACAAAGGGAACTGCAAATATGTGTGGTAATTTTGAATCAGAACACAGAATAATCATGCATTGGTGTCTTAATGGATTGTGAATCAAACCTTGTG
>JAULKJ010000003.1:8372772-8385810 GCA_032355405.1 Rubia balearica
AGTTTTAGCTTTGGCATAAATGGCATTTTGGTCATTTCCAGTCAATCAATGGTTGGAAATGGCCATGCAATGCCGGAATATAGTTTTTAGGGTTAGATTTGCACTTATGTCAAGTAGTTAGGATTGTTTTTGCACTAAAAATTATTTCAGTGTTATATGTGCACTTACTGAAGTTATATAGGGTTATATTTGTATATCTCCCTATATTTTAAAAATAATAAATAAAAACAAGTATAGCAATAATGTTTAATTTATTTATTTTTATTGTTAGATATTCAACATTTATATTTAATTAGAAATAAAGATGAACATTATAAAAATATGCGACCTATCAAACTACACATGAATGTAGCTTACAAATCATCGTGGGAGTATGTAGCTTCCCTCCCACATTATTAACTTGAAAAGATGACATGTCAAGTCCATTTGAGATGCTCTTGCAAGCATGCTGATGTGACAAGAGAAGTAGGGAATTGAAATGAACTTGCAAAGTCCAAATAAAAAATTATCAAGAAACTTTTAATTGGACCAGACGAAAATAAAAGGTTAAATTCTTTTAATTTAATTTAAATTAATTCAATTTAATTTCATTCACTATTTTAAAATTTTAATACAACTTGATTTAATTTATGTTTAAAATTATCTTATTGCTATTAATTATATTAATGAAATTATATTCAATATATTTTAATTCAATTTATTCTGATTTAGACTCTCTTTTTCGGATCAATTTCGGTTCAGTTCAAATCTAACTAAACAGGATCTTAGTTGGTTTGTAGAAGGGGAGGGTAGGGTCAGGAGCAGCTCATGATATTGTTGACGAGTCATTGTCGGTGTGGGCATACGAACAGCAGCTGTTTGGGAGTAATGGTGATAGTTGATGACAAAATAATTGTGGAAGAGCTATGGTTTGGGTCATGTCTTCATCATGGAATTAAGAATTTTAGTCCCTCGTGTGATTTCATTTCATACACAATTCCAAATCCTCCTCCTTTGCCTCCACTAGAAGCTGAGCAAAACTAGTTGCAGGGACATATATCAATATAACACTTAGATAATTTTTAGTGCAAAAATAAATCTAACTATTTGATGAGAGTGCTACATAACCCTAAGACACCAATTCTAATATTGATCAACGTTGACAGCACATAAAATGATTAAAATGCCCTTTCACTTAAAATCCAAAAATGTTAGGATAATTTTGCCCTCGGACTACCACCACCACCCCCACCCCTTCCCCCTTTCACTACATCAACTTTCCCACCGACGCCATCTCTCTGACCATCAACCTCTCCCGCAACCTCACCTTTCAGTCCCCTGTGTATAATCCCCCATGGACACCGTCACTGAGTTCTCCATGGTCGCCACCTCACCCCACCAGTCACCTCATCTCTGCCGCGCCACCAACCCCACCGCTCGATGCCACCCGCCGCGAACTCTAGCGCCACCTCACCCCACCATGCGCGACGCCACCCTACCCGACGCTATCGAAAAAACCTAGCCCACACAGCCCTGATTTCAAGTTTTTTAGCAGGACCCCAAATCGAGAGAAGTGCTTTTGAGCATGAGTTCAAAATCGAGAAAAAGCAAGGGAAAAACAAAGAAGCAAACGAAGAAGGGGGTATAATAGTTATTTTAATTTATTTTCAGTTTTATTTTTATTTTTCATAAGGTCAAAATTTTCTTTTCACTTAATTCTGGCTACAGGTTACCGGAATGGGTACATTTGCACTTACATTAATTATGTAAAGTTATATTTACACTTTCAATTATCAAAATGTTATATTGACACTTATGTGAATTAAATAGGGTAATAACAGTACTTTTCTCATTTTTAAATTTAATTATAATAATAATTATTGTATCAATTGTCTAAAAATATTTTTATATACCAACATGATCTGCACAGTACCTTTAAATTATTATAAATTGTAAAAAGAAATGAATACTATTCCCTCTATCCCTGTCTAAATTGCACAATAGTCATTATCAAGCTATTTATTAAATATGTTTGATAGTTAATATGTTTACCTACATATAATAACGGCAAATATAAATCTGATATTTAGAAACTACATGTTATTATGAATTCAATAATATCACATACGATAAAATTATTTCTCATATATCTATTTAAACATGCGATCAAATTTTAATGGACAACATTAACACAAAAGTAAGTGGGCAATTTAATATGGGACGGTGGAAGTACTCAACTATTCAGATACTCTCATTCTTTAAACTTCGCTGCAGACAATTGTGTTAACTTTTGCTTTATTATTAGTATTAGTACTAGAAAAATACTTAGGAATTTTAGTACTCCCTCCGATTTGTTAACATTGGTTCACTTTTGTGTTTTGGATGGTCTTTTAATATTGTCTTCTTTCCCTTTTTGGTAAATTCTAAGTTATTTTATCCACTCAATTTAATTTTTACTCTTTCAATGCATTCTCAACCAATAATTTTACCTTCCTAAATCCAAGTATCAAAAGTAAGTAAGGTAATGTTAATGAATTGGGGGAGTATGTTAACGGAAGGGACCAGTAGAAAATTGTTAAGTTTACATAATTACCATGAACCACCTCCTTAAAAGTAAAAAAACCTAACAATTATTGCTCTGTTGGGCAGAGTTGTGTTTATAAGTAAAGATGACTTATTTTGAAAGTAAGGGGAGACCAACTTCTACTTTTCCTCCAAAAATAGTTTCTACTTTCAAAATAAACTATTTTTTTACACTTTACCAAACACTAAAAAGTGTTTTGCTTATAAGTACAGTACAGTTAGTAGTTTAAAAGCTTTGTCAAACAGAACCTATATACATTTGACAACTTTCTATTGGTTCCTCATAACATACTAAAATCCCCAACACCAAAAAATTCTCGTATTAGTACAATATATTAAGTTTAATACGAGTACAATTTTGCCTTAAATTGCCTCTAAAAATATGATTATCTTACTTTTGCTTATTTTGTTTACACCTATAAAGTTTTGTTTATTCACTTTACATCATCTTATATCGAATAAAAATAAATGAAGTAAGGGATAAAAAATTTAAATTAAATTAATATTAACAAATTAAATCACTTAGGCTTGTTTAAGAGGCGAAACTGCAAAGGCAATTTACTCGATGAGGTGTAATTTGGTTTAAATCTCATCTTTCTTTTAGAGTTGTACTATTATAATTTTTTAAGTTTTGCCCCTTTGGGAAAGAGCGTATCGAATGACGAAATTGAATTATAATGATAGAAAAGTAAAAAAAAAATTAGCTGCAACATTAAAAATTTATTACGCAACGTGTAATAGTTATAAGTTTATGACTCGATTAATGTAACTTAACACAATTATTTTAATTTATTTTAATTTGTAATTTATACTTTGATCTTTTCAAAATTTATGAAAAAAACTATTTTTCAAGGAACGGTCTCTTATACGACACTTTAAATCAAACGAATTTGTAAAAATAATAATAAATAAATTAGGAGCCCATCCGGTCAATTTTGTCAGAGACACAGGGAATTTCTTGGAAAGTTGATGCGACCCATCAGATCAACATACTGTTCATAGTGTTGCACTCCGTGATGTCTATGTTTCACCATTACTGACGTATTTACTTTTTCACCATTTTTAATAATTATATTTGATCATCAATAATTCTAAATACATATAATAAGTTCACATAAATATATTTATTATAAATATATTAACTTATATTTATAATCAAAGTTTTTAAAATTTAACTTTTAAAAAGTAAATATGTCAATAACAGTGCGGAGGGAGTGTCATTTACTTTTCCGTGAAATAACTGTTTGCATGACCAAAAAACACTGTTCAACTTTTAGATCGTAACAATAAACACCCTCTGTTTAACGTTCATTTAAATTTTTGTTTGGCTTAGGAGCAATATAACGTGTGAATGAAATTAATTAAATTTTAATCTAACATGAATTGATGATTTTTTAAAAATATATAATGTGTCAATATAAAAATAATAATAATAACGGAGTACCATCGTACGTTGCGCGATATTATTAATTAAATAGTAGAATATACAATTTGTGTCTTACATTTAAAATGAAAAAATATATATTTAAAATTGAAAGTTTAGTCATCTAAGGAAAACTATATGAGTTATGAAGTAAAATAATTAATTTAGTTAGAAATCGTTCAATATTAAATACAATTAAAACTTATTATTTTAATAATATTTCATTCAAATTTAAAAAAAAATATTATTTATATGTTGAAATTCATTTTAAAATGTTGTCATAATTGTGTGCATCTCATTGCAATTAATTTAATTAAATATCAAATGACCTAATTAGTCTCACTAATTATAAAATGTCGGTTTAAAACAAGACTTTGTTATACATAATAAATAAATAATATGTGTGCTCCCTCCGTCCCAGTCGAATCTGCACACTTTTGGTCAACTTTCACAAGACACGTTTGACCATATATTTCAATTAGCATATAGATCCTAATATCATTATGTGAGATATTGTTAGATTCTCTGCATCATGTATTTTCTAAATATCAAATTTTAATACAATGTTAATATACATAATTAAAGTTATCGGTGGTCAAACATGACTTGAGAAAGTTGACCAAAAAGTGTGCAGGTTTGGTTGGGACAGAGGGAGTACATATTTCTATCAAAAGTACTCTATCATTGTATAAAAAAAATTGAACACTTTGTTATTTCGGATTATGTATTTATTTGGATCTTCCTTAATGATATATATAGATATAGTATGAGATATATATGGTTTTGAATAAATGTTTAGAAGTTATATATTTAACAAGTTATAATTTATTATATATAGTAAAGAATTAAAATCAGTAACATATTATAATAATAGTATGTTATTTTTAGACAATTTGGGTTTAGCTTAGTTAAAATGACTTCAATATCCCCCGGTTGACAGCACCAAGTAAACAATTTATATTATATGGTGCTTGGAATTAGTATGTTATTTTTAGACAATTTGGGTTTAGATTAGTTAAAATAACTTCAATATCCCCGGCTGACAGCACCAAGTAAACACTTTCTATTATATGGTGCTTGGGAAAAGTGGGCCAATAGTAATAGACACAAGGAGTATGGACATCCTGTTATCAATACTCTCTGTTTTATTGGATATGACACACTTTTCCCCTTTTTTTGGAGTTGGCACACTTTCTTTTTATGGAAAGATTTGTTCAATTTCATCTACTCATTATACTTTTTCCTTTGTAAATTCAATTGCATTCACTCATTTCATTCATCTAAATCTAATCATCTAGTCCTCCAACAAAACGGATGTCATATTGTGCTATATTTATCTAAACTTTATTCAAACTTATTTGAATAAATATATGAACAAAAACATTATCATATTTGATATTGTAGAAATTTTTGTAACAAACAATTTCTAAATATCAACTTTTATTTACCGTTATTATACGTAGGTATATATAAGGCTAAATATTTTTTCTAACCCTGCCTTTAGCCTGAAAGTGGAAATGTAACCCTATAAAATAAAATAAAAAGTATCAAACTAAGCATAATTTTATGATGAATTGTGTCGATATAACCTTCAAGGCACATTCTGGAGTTGACTCACCATTTGGCCATTGACCAGACCCCGATATGACAAATAAGCACTCGACTAATTCAGCTTAAATTGTTTTCCCATTTTACCCTCTTATTGCCACCAACCATTACCACCCCCCGCCAGCCACCACCACCCTCTCCGGCCACCACCCTTTCTCCTGCCACCAAAACCACCGCCCACCCTAACCACCACCTCCGACCACCCAAACCACAACAACCACCACCACCACCGTCCACCATAACCACCACCACCGATCAACACCGGCGGCCACCTCCTGCCACCCTAACCACCACAACCACCTCTGCCACGATATCACCACCTCCCGTCGTCAAATATAATCGCCACCAACACAGCCACCCCAGAAATAAATAGGCCACCCAGCCACCACCCCACCGCCGCTCACCACCCAAATTTTCTCTGCCACCTAGGGTTCGACATTTCCACCGCCTAGGGTTTGACATCTCCATGAGAACAATGAGGGAGAACGATGGGGGGACCGATTGATTGAGAAACCCTAGAGAAGAACGGTGGCGGAGAAAATCGAGGTCGGCGGGGGAGGATAAAGGGTTGGCCAAGCGGTGGACCAAATCAAGGCCGGCAGCCCAGGATAAAGGGTTGACCAGACGGTGGAGGATAAAGGAAGGAGAAAAGGGGAATCGAGGCCGGCGGAGGATTAAGGAATAAAAAGGGGGTAGGGCTATCCATTTAAGGATTTTTATTTTTCTTAACAAGGGTAAAATTATCATTTCTTTAAAATCTGGTCAATTTTGGCGTTGACAATTGGAGTCAACGGCTCCCAAGGTTATATTGACACATACATTATAAAGTTTGGGTTATTGTGACACTTTCTCGTTTTACAGGGTTATATTGGCACTTTCAACCTAAAGTTAAGGTTATTTTGACACTTTACTCTAAATATATTAATTGTCAAACATGTTTCTTAAACAACGTGCAAAAAACAAAAGTGTAAGTTCAGTTGGGACATAGGGAGTACCATTTTTTAGTGAAATTCACAATTTGGTACGTTATTTTTTAAATTAATTTTACAAGATACCCACTTTTACATAAATGGTTTGAAAATGTTTTTTTAAAGTAAATACCAAAATGGCTCAATTTTATCCTAATTAATATTCATTTTTTAAATTGTAAGCTACCTTTTTGTGACATAACATGCTAGTACCTTTATAGGACAAATTCAAATTGTGAATTTGAATTAAAAGGGAATTATTTTGGACCAGCTCTCCTTCCGGAATAGTAAGAAAACTGAGAGGTGCAGTGTGGTTGATGTTTATTTGTTGTTATTCAATTTAAATCCATAGTAATTGACACTAATCGACACTCGTTGATTAAAAGATGGCGTTTTAATTTGGACGCATTTTGAATTTCAATAGTCTTGTGGGGGAATAGATAAATCATTCTGTAGAAGATCTTAATGATTGATCGATAATTTAACCGGGGCAGAGGCAGTAAAAAGATCCGAAATGCTAATTAGCCCGCCTGGCTTTTGGCGCAGAATTGACTCCTGTACCTCTTTTTATCTTCGAAATCCTCATGACTTGGTATTCAGTAAAACAAGTCAAATTAGGCTGGATTAAACAAATCTTGTGACCCCTTTTTCAAAAAAAAAAAATTCTTGTGAAATCCAAACCCTGTACTAAAAGAATAATTAGAGTGTTTTGCTATTAATAAATTAATCCCCTCCCCCACCACAGAATTCATTTATATTACATTAATCCCCTTGGGCCTTGGTCATGTAATATTATAAATCAATCCTCCAGTTTACTAATAATTACATGTAAGTGTATTACTATGGTAAAATAAATTTACAACCCGTAAATAAAGTAGATTATTGATTTTTTTTTACTCACTTGGATATGGGTAAAGTGTTGACGGTGGTTCTATAAATGGCAAAGTTTTGTGCGAGACCGTCTCGCAGTGAGATCAAGGATGGATGTGCAATATGATAGAAATTTAATCAGAGATGTGGTTCCAAATATAATTAAAGAAAGTTTGGGAGAGAAAGGAGGGAATTAATGATTGGGAAGCGCTTGGCATAAATAATTAGGAAATTAATGATTCCGGATCATAAGAATTTCGCGGGTCAAGATCTGTGTCTGAGAAATTCGCAAATTATTTTTTTATAATATTGCGCTATGCGCGAGTTTTTATTATTAGATTTGATGTTTCATTTTCAGTAATTGACGTTTTAACCAATGCTTGTGATGTTTTTCAGTTTGATGAAATAATTAAGTTTTGATATGTATATTTAGTGTTTATACTTGATATCTAACTATTTAGATGTTATGTTTAATATTTTCATTTGATATTTAATTATTTTGATTTGATGTTTAACTATTCAAATTTTGATGTGTATTTTTAGGTTTCTTACTTGATTCTTAATTATTTTGAAATGTGTTTTAAATGTTTCTACTCCCTCCGTTCCAGCCACTTCTGCATACTTTCCTTTTTGGACCGTTCCAAACAATTGTGCACACTTTCCATTTTAAGATATTTTCACCATGCAATAAGACCTAACTACCCATAAAAGATTGAAATATTACAATTGGGCCAAACCCATGTCATTTGCCCTAGCTCCCCAAAAATGTTCAGCCTCCCCCTTTTTTCAATCTACCTCCTCCGCCTCTTTTCCTTCCACCTCCACAACCTTTCTTCTCCACTGCCTTTCTTCTTCCCTCCACTGCATTTCTTCTTCCACCGCCATCTTCCACCTCCACCGACTTTCTTCCACCACCATCTTCCTCCTCCACGGACTTCCTTTCACCGTCGTCTTCCTCCTCTACCTTCCATCCTTCTCTGACTTCATTTTTCCGCTCGCCGACCTCCGTTCAGGTCCAGGTCAAAGCCACCAAGAGAAGACCCCATCTTTTTTTTCTTGATATGGTTGGATTTTTTCCTCCCAGGGTTTATGTGATTTATTATTGATTGGAATTTAAAGGTTTGCTGTTGTTGATGGGTGTGAGAAAAAAAGGTGGAGTTAGAAATGTGGGAAGAAGATGGTAGAGAAGAATGTGGAGACCGGTAGAGAAGAAGGTGGAGATCGAACCATGGGAAGAAGAAATTGGAGGGTGGGAGGTGTGGGAAGAAGACAAGGGGCAATTTGGACATTTCACATAACTGAAATTTTAACACAAAGTTTCTCTTTTTGCAGAAAGTCCTGGGACAGAGGGAGTACCTCTGTTTCATTGAATGTGGCATCATAGCTTTAGGTGCTTGGATTTATGTAAATGAAATGTGTGGATGAAATTGAATTTAGAAAGGGAAAAGTAGAATGAGTGGATGAAATTGAAGGAATCTTGTCATAAAAGAAAAGTGTGTCATATTCACACAAAAAAATGTGTGTCACATCCAATTAAACAGAGGGAGCACATAAGTTATGAAACAAGATAATTAATTTAGTTAGAAATCGCTAAATATTGAATACAATAAAAATGGTTATTTTTATAATATTTCTTCAAATTATTTTAAAAATAATTATTTATATGTTGAAATTCATTTTTTAAAGGTTATCATAATTATACATATCTCATTACAATAAATAAAAGTAAATATCAAATAACCTTATTAGTCCCAATAATTATAAAATGTCCTCATTTAACAGATAGTCGGTGTAAAACAAAACTTTGTGATATATAAATGAGTAAAAACATATTTCTATTGATGATATATAGTCTAGAGTACCCTGTTAGTAAAGAGTCACTAATCAAAATAATGAGCTTTCACAATAATATTGACGATTTGGCCTACCTAGCCCAATTCGATTATAAGAGTATTCTTATCCAATGTAAACCATAAGGTTACTAGAGTATACTCCTACATAGCAAGGTATGACTATCATTGCATTTCATTAACTATTCTTTATTATCAAACGGCGACTGACTTTGACATTGAAACTTTTTCCCTTGGAACACTCTGAGAATTTTCTTGCAGGTCACGACTGAGAAATTGTCGGTGGGACCCAATTGAGTTTTTGACGCATCAATTGATTCGCCCAGTGGGACCCAAAAATGATGTGGCTTCCCGTAGAGCTCTCCTCCATGGCCTTTTATTTTGAAATAATGAGGCCCTCGTTGCGACCATCGGACTTGACGAAAACCTAGTCCATGATGGACGCATGATCGAATGTCGGTTTCCAAATTAAGCATCAATCGGCGATGATTTATAACTAAATAATTTTTCGATACCTTAAGCATCTTTACTTGGTATAAGACGATCGCTGCTCGCCCTCAGCAGCCCATACCAGCCGACACCACAACCATCATATGGGAGGTAAGTCACGGTAGCCCAGCACCAGGAACCATGGGCCGGCCCCTACTCGGTGCACACAAGCGACCCTCGACTAGCTAGAAATCCCCACACTGCCGCTGCCGAGTTTCGAACCATGTATTTCTCCAAACACAACCCATGTCCCAACCACTTGGGTATCTTTACTTGGTATAAGATCCTTCGATTGGGGTTCTTTTGCTCAATTTTCAATTTTCAATTTCCCCAATTTAGTGACAAGTATATTTCTTAGAAATAGTGAATGGTTTCCCTGTATGAAGTTGTAGAGGTAAGTACATTTGCTTGGAGCTTTTTGGTGTTTGTGCTGCTTTGTAGAGGCTTATGATTGTATGAGAGCTTCATCAATGGAACAATAATACTGAAGAACGTTTGATTCACTATTAATTATCTGGTAATAATTCCTGGTAGTTCTGGTACTATTCAATTTTAATTTTCCAATTAGATTTGTCAAGTGAAGAAAAGATTAAGCTTATTCTCTAACCATGTTAGTAACACTACTACAATTGGACATCCAACCTCGAACTTTCTTCATCCACACAACATAGTACAAGAAAGACAAAAAACCACAACACAGAGAGGGCGTTACAGCTTGCTAGTGATATGAATGTTCTTGATTTTAGCCGGCTTGGGAGTCGTATCCTTGGGAACAACCACGGTGAGCACCCCGTTCTCCACGCTAGCCTTAATCTGATCCACCTTCACCTCCTCCGGCAGCTCTATTTGTCTGTAAAATCCGGCCTTTGCCGCCGCCATCCCTCCTCCTCTCTCCGCCACGTGCCACACCACGTCCTTCTCCTTCCCCTCGCCCTCCTCCTTCCCTTCCGCCGCCTTGATCACCAGCACCTTCCCTTCTTCCACTTGTACCCTTATCTCATCCTTGCCGTACCCTGTCCAGCCCACACAAAAATGATCATATTGTCAAGCCTGTATTTACCAGAATTTATAACCTTCTTTGCTAACAAAATAAGCATTTGTAAAAACAGAGCTGCTACTTTCAAGATAGCCGGCTTTACTTATAACAGGGGCAAAAACATGAAATGTATATGGCGGTGTAGCACGGAACGACTCCCTGAGTGAAGAACCCATACCGGGGATGTTCATACTTGGCGGATACTTATAGGAAGCTCTTTAGTCCTTAAATTCTACTATTAATGGAAAACCAAGTACACCACTAGAGTTAATTCTATATTACTATTTGATTATCGTTTCAAAAATCTACTAATTTCTACCTCTAATATATTAAAGAACATTGCAAAAAATAATATTATCTTATTCGAATCATAGACAATAATACGAATCCTTCCCACTCATATATAAAGTATTTATGTTTTGCCGTTTCCATACCATATCCTTCACCGTGTATGGAAATAAAAATCACCATTTTCTACAGTATTAGAGGGAGCTGGTAATTTGTTTTCAAATTACACTCAGTAAAAAAAAATTCCATATGATTCGACCCCTGACTTATAAGCACAAATGATTCTGCTTCTGACTTACAAGAACAATTCTGCCAAACACATTCTTCAAACTTCTCAGAAAAGGGGAAAAAAACAATTACGTTGGCGAATGATGTTTTACCTGGGACGTTGATTTTGAAGATGTGGGCGTTTGGGGATTCAAGCCAGTCGAGGTGGCCGGCCGAGCCTCCAGCACGGTAGACCGTGGGCGCGTGAGTCCAGAAGAATCGCCTGAAAGGATCACCAAGTACAGCCATAATTTTCCACTACTTGGAATGCTAGTTTGTGCGTGCGTGTTGTCCGAGTCCTAAATATAGGGCGTAGCAGGTTCCAGAGATCGCTCACTGTATCTGGAAGCTTCTTTGACAATATCCAAATTTATGCATTGGAGAAGATGATGGAAATCTTGCATGGTTAGGGCCCAGATGATGGGTGTTACTTGCCAAATATGGGTGAGCTTATTTGCGTTGTGGGCTGCTAGGCCATATCCAAGCGCAAGTCCAGCGTCTGTCCATGCAACTTTTAGGCATTTTTAAAATTTATTTTGAAAAAATTAAGGCAAAATTTTAGGAAAGATCGTTTTCCCATAAGTTTGGTTATGGAAAGATGGGGTTTAATTAAAATAATAAAATTTAAAAGGTCTAAGTTGCAATATAAATTTTTTATTATGCAACGTCTAGTAGTTATAAAGTTTATAACCTAATTAATGTAACCCGAAAATTTTATCTTCATTTCTTCTAATTTTCACTTTGAACTCTTGTCTTTCCATAACTTTGGAAAGACTGCATTTTGAGAGACGGATTCAAAAATTAATCAATATCCATAAAAAATTGACGAGAGAAAATGTTCGGCACAATTGGCTTTTGAGAAAGTCTCGAGAAAAATGTGAATTTTATTTTTTATTTTTTAAAAGAGAAAATATCAGAAAATGCGGCCTGTTTAATAAGGTTATGGATAGTCCATTGCATTTTTTATTTTAAATGTTATAATTTTATAAAATTTAAATATTATATATTAAAAGTTAATACTCTCTCCGTCCCAGCATAATCTTCACGGAATCTTTTTCACGATCTTCAAGAAATATGTTTGACCGTTAATATGTTTCACTACGTAAATAACGGTAAATAAAAATTGATATTTGAAAACTACTTACTATGACGAATCCAACAATATTACATATGATAATATTATTTTTTTATATATCTATTCAAATATGTAGTCAAAGTTTGACAGTATTGACTGTCAAATAGTAAGTGTGCAGCTTATGATGGGACATGGAGTATATATTCAGACTAACCGAAATTATTCCTCAATTATTCTTCAATTAAATTAAATTAATCAAAATAATTCTATAATCGTTTGATCAAATCTTAATTTATTTATTTATTGTTTTTCACAATCATAAGTGGAATACATTTTTATTAGGGCAAATCTATATACATGTTAAAAATTTCTAAATGCAAGTAAAATTAATGAAGAATTTACTATATTATCCCTATTACCTGCATTTAGGAGTTTTGGACCTGCATTTAGGAAATGTTTTCAACTATTTAATTTTAGTCCTAAACAAATTTTAATTCTTAAATATTTCCCTATAATCTCAATAAACTTTATCAACTGCCTCATAATTTTATCATTTTAAGTTGTGCTTTCCCGTAGACCCTTACACCTCAATTATGGTGAGG
>JAULKJ010000003.1:8474816-8487785 GCA_032355405.1 Rubia balearica
AAAAAAAAGTCCAACATACTCCCTCCATCCTAGCACAAATTACACAATCATTATCACGCAATTTAAAAAACATGTTTGACCGTTAATATGTTTAACTACATATAATAACGACAAACAAAAGTTGATATTTAAAAACTAATTGTTACAACGAATTCAACAATATTTGATATGAATCTTCTTGCGAAAATTCTGGATTGCGGAAAATCATATCTTTATTTATTTTGAGAATCTCGCACCACTCAAAATAAATGCACAAACTGCAGCGTCACCCAATTCGACTTATAAGTGTCTAGCCCACAGAGTACACTTACAAGATTTCTCTATAAACGTCTAGCCCGCAGGGTACGATTATAAAGGAAATTGAAACTTAAATAGCCCGTTGGTTTAAGCAACAATGAAGATAATGAGAATGTTTCACAAGTATGAATATATTTGATAAAAGTGTAGTGAAAATCTCGGCCAAGCCTCTTTAAATAGAGGGTAGAATTCGGCCATCCTCAAACATAATCACAATCAGAATCTGAATCAATCTCATGGCAGTTTAAAGAAGCTAAAACCATATCTAAATAAAATACCAAAAATCAAATCCTATAGCCTTAATTCGGCCGATCCTGTCCTAGAATTAGACTGGAAATATATTACCTTACCTTATCTCATCTTACCAAATCTAATTCTAATCAGAATAGAACTGAATATACTAACTCCTAATGGACTGCTAATTCCCGAGCTGTCTTCCTAAGGTCCACATGGCCGATTTTAATAGTCCAAAATAAAATAAATGTTACAATGATCACAATACCTCATTAAAAAACCCAATGGGAAAAAGAGTATAGTGTTCTTCATAATGTCTTCAGTTGATCGACAAACTTGAATAAGTAATCCAAGTATTTGCTGACTTCTTCTTAAGTTCTTCATCATGACGGCGATCAATCAAAGCATTCAATGCAGCAACTCTAAGCTTCATTCTTGACCTTGTCATAAGTCCAGCCATGTCACTTAGAGGATCCCCGAACACAACCCTTGAATGTTTCATCGAGAAGTGGAATGTCTTCATTTATGGTAGTAGTCGTATCCTGATCTCCATCATTATGGAATTCAATAATTCCAAGAAAAATATATATTTTTGTTTAGACATTATTGAATAATTCCTTACCATTTGATAACATTCTTATGAGAATTGGTTTTAATCTTGCTTCAAAATTCCCCAAATGTGAAAATGTAGATGCAGTGGGACACTTGTTCAATACATGTACAGAGGCTTACAAAGTGTGGAAGAAATTCCGTAGTTTGATGAGTTTCCAAAATTGATCTTTCAATTCTATAGCATCAAGATTGCAGCATTACTGGACTATAACAGGCTTTTCCAAATTAAGACTTTCCTTAATATGCAATATACCAATGATAATTCTTTGGGAACTATGGAAGACAATGAACAAAAAGATCTATGAGAATATAAATTTTAATGCTGAAGTTATTGGGAAATTCGTCATCACTCTTTCCCTTTCCTTGTATTTTGTTCATAATGATCTGCATTTTTTCATCACATGATCACATATTCTTCATAAAGGGGATTATTCCACCACTAAAAAAAATAAATCAAGGATGGTTATAAGCACAGTAAGATGGATTCCTCCAATAGAAGGTATAAAAATAAACTGGGATGCCTTAGCTGCGAACAAAGTAGCCAAACATGAACTCGAGTGACCATATGATGAGGATGAGCAGAAGAAAGATCAAGAGAGCCATCAAATTCAGACATAGAGTAGGAAGAACCCGAAGAAGAACTGGAAATGTCCAATAGAAGAGAATCTGGTGCCTGGGGAGTAGCTGGTGGCGACCCAGAAACAACAACTGGAAGGACCGAAATATGAGAATCCGAATCAGGAGAGAAAATAGAGCATGGGGCCAGCGAGGACGGTGACGAAACTGTTGGGGGAGAGTCAGGGACCGAAGAATCAAGGAAGGAAGAGACATCCAACAAAGAAAATGGAGAGGCAGCCGTTGTGGTTTCCCAACCTGCAAATGGTCGATGATGGTGAGATCGTGGTGGTTATGGTTTCGGTTGCAACGGTTTGTGATGGTGCAGCGTTTGAGTGTTCAGGATGAGGTTTCTACCTATTCAAATGGATGAAATTTCAGGCTCCACTAAACTTCAATAGATTCAATGGTAGTGTCTTATAGTTAATTCTTAGATTAAGATGTTAATATGTAATTTGGTTGATTGTATGTAATCTTTCAAAAAAAATCCATGAAAACACAAGTGTAAAACACTAATTCTTCTTCATTAATTTGGTTTTTCTTTTCCAACACACTCTCTTCTTATAATAATCTAAAGCCCCATCTCAGGAGTGGACACATAATTTATATAGGCTATATAGTCCATAGTGTCCAAATAGCCTATAGACCATAATATGACTCAAAACTCTAAAACTTAGGGATGACAGTGAGTCGGATTTTGGTGGAGGTCCGTCCCGCATCCAACTCATTGGGGCGGGTATAGATGTAGTTTTCGTGGGGTGGGGTGGGGCGGATATGGGTATGAAAATTGATATCCGTCATGTGTAGTGGGTCGGGCATGGATATTAATTCATACCCGCCCACTCAACTATACCCGTTATGTATACACTATTTTATTATATAATATACTATTATTTATCCATAATGCACATGTTTTACTTATAAAATATTATTAAACTTTTAATATTAAAATTAGTAATTTTAAAGTAAAATTTAGGTGTTTTTGGAGATATAAATGTGGTGAGTAAAATGGATTTGAAGTGGGAATGAAAACCCAAGTGGGTGATGCGGCGGGGGTGGATTTTAGATAATACTCGATAGGGTGAGGGTGAATTTTAATATTGTACCCGTCATGGATGATGAGGCGGATATGAGTATAAAATTTTTAGGTGGGTATGAGTATAGAGATACCATAATCCGTACCCGCCCTGCTCCACTGTGATCCCTACCCCGCTTCTAGGAAATTACTCCCAAAGAAACAGGGTACTGTGGCCCATATAGATACTCCTTGGGCCTAAAAACATTTTGTCATTGGGGAACGTTATTTCTCTTGAATATCTATAACTCTAGAATCTTCAGGAAGTAAATGTGCGGAGGTCACGTAGTAGTAGAAGAATATTTTATAAATTATGAAAGAAAATTAATCCAAGTAAGTGATCTCTTTGTGTCTATTTAATTTTTGGTTTGATTTTTGTAGAGTTAGGAGTTTATCAATTTAGTTGTTTAGTTCCATTCGTTTACAATTGAAAAAAAAATCACATAAATTTTGAATGTATGTTTTCAAATACAAAACTTATGATTTTTATTTATATATTTAAATATATTAATAATTAAATGTACGTGCATTTTTTATTTGAAAATATCATAGTAAAACATTAAATAGAAAAGGAGGAGTAAAGGAGAAGTGAGTTTTTTTGGGATAAAAGTCTTAACATTTTTAAATGATGAAATGATCAGTACTATATGGTGAATAGGGTTTGGTTTAGTGGTACACTTTCTATGACAAAAAAGTATGGACTCAAATCATACCAAGAATTGTAAATATTAGAGTAATTTTTTATGTAAGGATTACACTTTGGTTTTTCAACTTGCAGGTGATTGATGAAGGTGAGATTGTTTCGAATTTCAGACTCCATTAAACTTCAATAGATTTAATGGTGGTGTCTAATGTCTTATAGTTTAATCATGGAGTACCATGTTTATATGTAATCTGGTTGGTTGATTTTTTTTTTTTTGAACAGTGCTATGATGGTGTGACATTAATACTCACGTTGTTCCCTTTACATGAAAAACTTTCCCTTTTGATATGTTTCTTATATATTGACGTATTTTCTATTTTTTAAAATATTTTTTCAATTTCATTCATCCATTTTATTTTTTACTTTTTAAATTTAGTTTCACCCGCTTCTTTTTTTTATCAAAATTCAAGTATTTAATCCTACGATGTCATATTATCATATACAAAGTAACAAAGGGAAGGGCCGGAGTTTGTAAAATATCAACATATTGCAATGTATTTCATTGTTTTTATGCAAGGTTTGTTTCTATGTTTGAACATAAAACATGTACGAAGGTGTAAGTTGCTTTTCACGTACATGTGCATAACTTAATTCTACTTCATTTTCTTTAACTAAAAAGTTTCGTTGTTTTTTTCAAAAAAATAAATAAATCGTTGTATGTTGATTTTCTCATTATATCTTCCTCTACTCTCACATTAGTTCTCCTTCACGTATTTCATTACATCATGAATTCTTTAACTTTAATTTAGATTCAAAGAAAGGGGCTCGCTTTGACCGTTAAGAGTAGGTAACCCGTTCCCTGTATTTGCATTTTATCTCATCGTATCACATCCTGCGAGATTTTTAAATCACCGTCAATACCTCGGTGTAGGTCCGCCGTTGTTCCGTAGCCCCGGGGCTATTTACAACTAGCCAATTAAGAATTTTCAGATGTACTAGTACTAGCACTACATCTTTGATGCAGTTCTCGATTCTCCCGAGGGATCACAATTTCCAAATGGAATACAACGATGTAGGGATTCATATGTAAATAGAGTATCTATTTAAAAATATGCTCGAATGGCCCTTTATTTTTTTAATCTTAAAAAATTTGGTCCTAAGAAAATATGGCTTAACATAATGAAATAAAAGTACTTACTTGGGAAAATATCATTTATTTGGAAAATTGATTACTCTCTGTTTCTTTAACAATGACACTAGATGTATGCGTTTGGATTTAGGAGAAGAAAAATGAGTGGATGAAATTGAATGTAAAATGTAAAGAGTAGAATGAGTGGATGAAATTGAAGAAATCTTACCAAAAATGAAAAGTGTGCCAATATAAAAGAAATAACCAAAAAAAATGTATCATTGTTAAAGAAACGTATTTTAGTTACGCACGGCACGAGGCAAGCTTGTGATACGCATGGACGTGAGCATAATCATTATATTCGTAGGCTTTCATTGTAATTTTACAGCCACGGTATTTGACAAGACCTCGGCACTGTACAATATTCTATTTGGATATATTATAAAACTAATTATTATTATTTTTTATGGAAATACCGATGTTCATATGACAAATTAGAAGAATTTAAAATAAATTTTTTTATTGTATTAGTTGTATCATAAACTTGTAACTACTACACGTTGTATAATAAATTTTTAATCTTGCTGCTGGAACATTTTACATTTCTATAATTTTAATTCAACATCGTCTTTCCATATATTTATGGAAAGACAGTTTTTCCCAAAATTTTATGAATTTTTCTATTAATAATTTTAATTCTTGTTGATAATATGTTAAAAATTAGGCAAAATATTGGGAAAGACCGTCTTTCCATAAATTTATGGAAAAACGAGGTTTAATTAGAATAATAAAAGGTAAAAGGTCTTAGTTGCAATATTAAAATTTTATTATGCAACATGCACTAGTTATAAAATTTATAACCCGGTTCATGCAACCCGAAAATTTTATCTTCATTTCTTCTATTTTACACTTTAAACCTTGGTCTTTCCATAACTTATGGAAAGACCGTCTTTCAAAAGACAGACTCTAAAAATTAATGCATGAAAAATATTTATTATAAAAATTTGAAAAATATCACATGAATGATGTTGTTATACATTAATTAAAATTTATGATCAAATTTTTTAAAAAAATAATAAAAGGTGTATATTTGTACAGAAATGGAGGAGTTGTTACATTTTCTAAAAATGACAGTATTCTGCACTATTCAGCATAATTCTGGAGTATGATTATTAGTTTGACTATCACTTCAGGCCTTCAGCATTTCTATGATATATAAGAAATAGAGAAAAGAATGAAGGATGAAAATGACGTCAAAGCATTATGAGCAAGCGTATCCCGTTCAGCCGGTGTCCGGTCGTGTTCATACTCGGACGTTAAGCACAACGCAACAAATTATAACTAATTAGCATTTGAACACGGATTTACTCTCCATTTCTCCACAACTGCTTTACCACACAAAAAAATATCATTTTCTTAAAGTAATTGAAATAGCATAAAAATGGTCTGCGAGCAAAAAAATGTTTCATTTATTGTTTGGTTTAGTTTGCTTGTTTGATTGATTGTTTGGTTTCGTTTATTTGGTTCATTCAAGGGCAAGACCGGCTAGTTGGCTCGGGTCTGCCGGTTGCACTTGCAGGGGCGTATTAAAGCATCCCACATTGAAATTGGAGAATTTAGATATCTCACATATAAGGTTGGAGTGTTACTCCTACTATTACCAATTGGTTTTACGATGGAACCCCACTGAGTTTATGTATTGGGCCATCTGCACGTCCTCTTTCTCTATTTGGGCTCGGGTCTGATTTCTATATCTGTAACTTTAAAAAACAATTAGTTACGCAACGTAATGTATAAATAACTACAATTTGACTCTAAACGTTATTGAGTTTTTTATGACTGGTCTACATGAGACTTTTCCCTTTTTTATTTAATATGAACGGTTTGATTTCATTTTATACCACTATCAAACGAATTAATACTAATTATGATTTATGAATACATTTAAATCAAATAACTGTTTAGTGTTTTTGTTGTCACTTTAAAATTGATACGGATTCAATTGAAAAAGAAGAAGAAAAGAGTACAATGTTAGATGATTGATAGGGCCCGGTAAGGGTCACGGGATGATTAAAAATGCCGGAAAAGTAAGTGGTGACAACAACTAGACCTAAGACCATGGTGAAGATAAAAAGATGATCTCTGTATACTCCCTCCGGTTCTCTAACATTGACACACTTTTTTTTTGGGATAATTTTTTAATATTGGCACATTTCCTTTTTTGACAAATTTTAGGTTGTTTTCATCCACTAATTTTACTTTTTACTATTTCAATGAATTCTCAACCACTCATTATACCTTCCTAAATTCTTGTGCCAAAAACAAGTATGTCAATGTTAAAGAACAGGAGGGAGTACAATTTAAGCTATCGTCCCTTTCAACTAAAGCTCTCAAATAGTCTTTCTTTCAGTGCATTTTCAAGGGACTACCCATTCACACATTTCTCCTTTTCCGATACAACGTAATACTCATTTTAGCTCTACATTGTATGGTCTCCTTATTGATAGCCAACACGAGTCATTGGAGTGTGGAGAGTGTTGTAGGGGCTGCCAAATCCGTCACAATAAAAAATAGTTTGATACTGTTCGCTTTGGTCAGAGCTCGCATAGTTTTATTGAATCCAACGTCAAAAGTACTGATATTAATGTGGGGGGAGGGACTCTAATTAATATAGTGGTCAATTAGTCTGTCAACTTCCAATGTGAGAATTGAGTTGTGACACATAAAAATGTGAACTAAGAGCATCTACACTACACGAATTAGTTTGATAAAAGTTACCTTACACATTACTTTATCAGACTTCAAATGCATAAAACTGATAAAATTGAGACCATTATCGTACCAGAAAGGAACAACAACCTTCTAAATTTCTATCTTCACATAATTAAAGAAGGCAAAGAGTCTTAAGTCCCTGAACTAAGATAAAAAAAAGAAGGAAAAATCAAAACATTTATGAGAAATATGAAAAATGAATTAGACAGAATTAGATCAAACTAAATAACTAAACTAGACCGAAGGGTTATGATTCAGAGTGAAGAGAAGAAGGTAAGGAAAGTGTATTATCTGATTCACCTCGATTCATTTTTATTTTATTTTTTATAACAAACATAAATTCATACATTAGGATATACGAGCATTACAAAGAAAGTGTTAGTTTATAGAAAATCATTTATATCATGTCTCTCATTAAAAAAATTATCATAATTAATCTAATCGTTAGAGAGTTTAATAGAAGACACTCTCATTCTATTGGTACAAGTAGCACACTCTCCCCGTTTCATTGGATGTGCCACACTTTGCTTTCTTGATTGCTTTTGTAGATTTGACACACTTTCCTTTTATGGCAAAATTCTTTCAATTTCATCCACTCATTCTACTTTTTTCTTTCTAAATTCAATTTCATCCACTCATTTCATTCACCTAAATCCAAGAATCTAAACCTATGACACCACGTCCAGCGAAATGGAGTTAGTACATGAATAGAAATGTTAAATGAGTTGGAAAAATAATTGCTAGTAGTGCAAAGGTGATTGTATTAGACTGATAGCTGAACTTTCGGGCTCACATCAGAGATGATGATCAGGGCTATAGATAGATGAAGCATTATGCATCTTTACATAAAGCAAGTCAAACAGCTTCCCCGATTCTACTACAAAAGTGTACCACCTCGGAAAGTCAAAAACTGTCCCACGGGACGCACCTTCGAGAAAACCGATCCACCGCCGATGCTCCAGAAAGCGTTTGCCATCTCAATGCATCTTCACACGGACCGTAAAAAGACTGAAAAAGTTAACTTTAACTAGCTCCCTGCGCCTACGCTTTCCTAACTTTTTTACCACTACCCAGACCAATGAAGAAAGGTAAATTGTGTCTGTGTTCCACACCATCAAACCGCTCGACCATGCATGTCCCTTCCCCACATTTTTTTTTATTTTGGGCACACTTTATATGTCTAATATTACTCCCTTTGTCCCATTTCAAGAGATATTTTTCACAATTATAAAGAATCGTTAATATATTTAACTACGTATAATAATAGCAAATAAAAATTTAATATTTACAAACTATTTGTTAAGACGAATTCAACCATATAACATATGATAATAATATTATTTATATATTTATTCAAATACTCCGTATGTGGTTAAAGTTGGATAGTGAATAGTGACATAAAGTGAAATGTGCAATTTGAGATGAGACAGAGGGAGCATGTATTTTTTGGAGTAAAAATTGATTTCTTTCACTCTCATTATTCTCAAAATTCGTACAACCACATATTGATGATTAGATAAATTACGGTGTTTAAACATCAAATATTCAAGTCTTACTTCTTGATGTTCACAAATCCTCTTCTAGTGGATTTTTTTTACAATACGGCTGTCAAGATTCTAAAGCAGGTCCATTGTTGAATGGCCATTATGTTTTATCTTAAATTTAAGAGTAAAGTGCATTTATACTCTCGAATTATGTGTTTAGTGCATATATACCCTGACAACCAAAGATAAATTGTGAAAAACTGAGTGGTATGTGTGCAGTAAACAAAGAACAGAGGGTACACGTGCACTTTTAAAGAAATGAGACGTATGTATATGCATTGAACAAGGAATTAGGGAAAATGAATGTACTTAACTCAAAATTTAAAGATAATGTTTCAAAGTTAGTGTAGCAGAAAAAATTTATGTGGGGGATTTGCATGTGGGGAGGTGAGAGCTAAATAAAAAAATGACAAGTGTCATTTCAAGTTACAAATAGAGGGAGAAAAATAATGATGAATTTAATTTAATTTTTTAATTAACACTTATCGTTTTCTAATTTGATTCTCACCTCTCAACATACAAGACTCCAACATAATTTTTTTCCTGATAGTGTATAAACAGTAAAATCATGGTTTAACAATACAATTACTAGGTATCTACCATAAACCGAATCGACCCCAACAACCGATTTAAGGAAACTTTAAAATACTAGAGGGGAAAAAAGGACTTGGCATTATACTATGAAAAGATGGAATTTCAAAAGGATTTTAAAATGCGAACCAGATTTTTCTATACGCACCAACGTTGACTGGATGGAGCTGGATTGCTTTGACGTTTTGTCAGCGAATCTCTTTGTATTCCGTGCCGTTTAACACCAAATATTTTTTAAAAATAATAATTGAACAACACTTTGCGAGTAGATTTTTTGCTAATGGTTAATATTATGTACAGTGACTGTTATAAAAAAAATATTATGGTGTATCAATGGAATTTTACTGATTGAGTTACTCTGCGTCCCAATTAAATCTGTACGCTTTTTAGTTAACTTGCTCAAACATGTTTGATCATAAATTTTAGTTAATATAAAAGTATCAACATTATTATATGAGATATACTTAGATTTCCCTCATCATGTATTTTTTAAAAATCAAATTTTAATATACCATAATTATAAGTCTTATTGATGGTCAAAGGCCTGATAAAATTAAATAAAAGTGTACATATTCGGTTGACACGGATGGAATACACGAGAAAATTTTGTATGTGGTCATTTTAAATATGTGTATGTGTGGGTCAAATGATCATTTGATTTGGAAAACTAGAAGTGACGAAATTATTTAGAAATGAAGAGAGTACTATCATTGTCCTTATGAAATCATCACTCCCTTAATTCTATTAATAGTATTTTCTATTTTAAAAGGTTGATTTACTAAAAATATCATTTCAAACAAGTATAACCAAATACTCCATATGCCCTAGTTCAAATTACAACTCAATCATCACACACCGTTCGAGAAACATGTTTGACTGTTAATATGTTTAACTACGTATAATAACGGCAAATATAAAGTTACTTTCAAGAATTTTGATAAAATTATTTCTCATATGTGGTCAATTTTTTATAGAGAATAGTTCCATAAAATAGGTGGATAATTTGGATTGGGATAGAGGGAGTATTAGTTTTATGCTTAAGTAAGATATGTTTAAACACTATAACAAATTAACAACACATAGAAAAATAGTTTAGAGTTACAAAAATATATACTATTTTTAAACGTAACTTATTCTATATTAAGTTAAAATTTCACTATGCATAATGTGAAAAATTAAAAGATATCATGAAATGATTCGGTGCATCTCTTGAAAGTTGGTCTTTCCATAAATTATGGAATGATCAAGATTTAACCGGCGAAGCAGAAAAAATTATAATAAAATTTTTGGGTTGCATTAATCAATTCATAAACTTATAACTACTTTACGTTGCATAATAAAAATTAGTATCATAACTAAAACGTTTTACCTTTCCATAATCCCAATTCAACTCAATTATAAAAAAAAGACGGTCCTTTCCAAAATTTTGCCTTCATTAGAATGTAATTTATAAAAAAAATTAAAAATTAATATAAATGGAAGTGATGGCAGTTTTTCAAAATTTGAATAGCGTCTAATAATAGAATTGAGAATATAAATAAATAAAAAGGAATAAATAGATAAGAGTGGCGATAAGAACTACGCAGCCACCAGCAGAAGATCCACCACAGCCAAACAACTGTAAAAATCAATCTGAAACCAAAAAAAACAAAAACAAACTGGACCACACTCAACACATATGAACAAGAACAAAGGATCAAATTAAACAGCAATGCCCCTCTTTCTTTCTCACTTCACTATCCCCATCCCCAACATCTTTGTCTTTGCCTTCTTACTTCCCTTTCACCCCAATTTCCAATTTAATTTACTCCTAAATAATTTTATTGGGGTAATATGTTATAGTAATATATTTTTTCATGAAATACATATTATATATAATAAATAACATATTAGAGCTATCAATTGAGTATTCCACAATGATTTTGATTGTTTTGTCATTTGTGCATAAGAGAAGTGATATAAGGTTTTCGCAATTTGATGTGCCAAAATCCTCCACCGAAATGGGATATAGAGATGTTGCATACGGTTCGGCTGAAATAACTTAGCTTCGTCAACTTCTCGTAGATTTGAGGTATTTTCTTCATAATCTCATTACTCTCTATTGTGATAGTGTATCTACTATGTATCTAGCTACCAATTCAATTTTATCATATGATCGTTGCCAGCATATCAACGTATACTACCACTTTATTCGCGAAATCGTTGCACATGGTTATTTCGTGTTCGACATGTTTCTTTATAGTTACATTTTGCTGATATTTTTATTTAAGGTCTTTTTAGTGAGTTGCTTTGTAAACATTGTCCAATCTATCTGTTATTGCATTCAGTAAAGATCGAATAAAAAGTTAAGATATACATTTCCACATAAATACAATTCATACACTAAAAGTGTCGGAATTATCAATCGAGTATCCCACAATTATTCTCATCATTTCCCCTATAAACCCTATCAAACTAAGAATTAGGGCTGAATGCTCAACTATACCTTCTAATAAAATTTTATTTATCACCTTCCAATACTGAAACTACGAAGTTGTGGTAATCCAGTAGGATCAACCTGACCAACAATGAATAATCATAGGGGCAAGCAGTACCGGTGTGCTTCAAACAAAAACGGATCTGCCCTCAAAACTCAACTGACAAGCACATCCCGCCGCTAATTGGAGAAATCCAGTTGTAATCTCTTCCAAAACTATAGAGCTGCTACAACCCAATGAAGATGTAGTTGAAGGTGCCCGTCGAGCAACAAATTGTCAATTTGACAAGTGAACCTAATAATAGGTTCCTCTTTGTGGGAGGTTCACCCCACATCGTGTGAGCCAGAGAATGTGCTCTAAAAAGTTCTAGAGATTAGTTATAGTTATTAATTAGGTTTTGTGCGGGTGAAACTTAGCGCAAAATGTAACGATTTTACAATTTAATGAGAATAAGAACACTTTCTACCAAAAATAATAATTCATCACCTCAATTCAATAGAAAATCATATAGAAAGAAGTAAGAATACATAATCCAATTTGATAGAAAATTAACTCCAAAGAACATACTGCCCTTACCACTTCAATTACGAACTAACAATTCGCTTTCATTTTCATACTCGGAACCACTCTAGTTGCAACTTGACATTATTAGTCACATGTACTTCAAACAAAAATATGACAAGGAAACGAAAGGGTACGTAGATAACATTCACGGGGACGTCAAAACTCGAATTGAATTCATTCTATGGGGATGATCATCATCATATAGAAGAAGAAACACATGAAGAAAACAGTTGGTATTTTACATAATTATTAGGACACTGAAACAAGACGAAGAAGAAGAAAGAACACACTAATTGGTGGCACCAAAATGGCCTAAACCCATGGCCGAACTCATCGAAGCAAACTTAGCAAGCTCATGCGGCAAGAACGGACGCCCTCCGTCGCCCCCCATCCCGAGAAAATCTCTCGTGAAACCC
>JAULKJ010000003.1:8522475-8532941 GCA_032355405.1 Rubia balearica
AGTTAGAGGTCTTAGTTGCAATATTAAAATTTTATTATACAACATGTAGTAGTTATAAAATTTCTAACCGATTCATACGACCCGAAAATTTTATGTTCATTTCTTCTAATTTACGCTTTAAACCTTGGTCTTTCCATAACTTATGGAAATACCGTCTTTCAAGAGACGGGCTCAACTTTAAATTAGAATAAATCAAAATAAAATTTTTGAGTTGCATTAATCGGATTTTAAATTTATAACTATTGCACGTTGCATGATAAATTTTTGATATTGCAATTAAAACCTTTTACTTTTCTATAATTCTAATTGAACCATTTTTCTTCATCAATTCTTGATTCACTTAAGTGTACTCCCTCCCTCCAATTCTATTTGCATTCATATTTTTTTGACACTATTCTCTATTAAAATTTGATATAATGTTTAAACAAATGCATGAACAATAACATTATATCATTGAATTCATCGTATCAAATAGTCTAAGTATCAACATTTTTTTGCCGTTATCATACGTATGTAAACATGTTAACGGTCAAACATGTTTATTGAATAACGGTCAAACATTATTCTATCATAAAACCAATTGGTACTATGTAGGATTAACCCATGATCTTATATATTGAGTTATATGACTGTCAACCATAAATGTGAGACTCTAACTCTAACATGATTGTTGTGCAAAATATAGATGAGACGGAAGGAGTAAAAGATTAGATAATAATTTTTAAAATTATAAATAATCATACGATCTCTGTTTCGTTGGATGTGACACCATACGATTAGGTGAATGAAATGAGTAGATGAAATAGAATTTAGAAAGAGAAAAATAGAATGAGTGGAGGAAATTGAAGAAATCTTGCTATAAAAAAGTGTGCCAAATTAAAAAATGAAAGTATGTCACATCCAATGAAACTGAGCAGTAATTTACCACCCAACAGTAAATCAGTAAATTCTAATCGAAATATTTTTTTAAAACAACTTTATTACTAATCGTAGTCTCGGACAATGGGAAATAGATGGTCGTACTTTTAATCGAGGGAAGGCACCTAACTTGCGAACCGCTTTATATATTCCGCCATTCTCTTGCCGATTATTTTTTTCTCTGTAAAACTATACTTTTCTGCCTCTCTCGCGGTTGCGTGCGGCCCATTGTTATCTTATTATTATTATTATTATTATCGGTTGATCGTACGTTCCCCACCGATCATCGGCCGCGAAAGTTCCCTGGCGGCTCCGGTAATTACTGGCCATTTATCACCGATGATCGCTGTCGGATTTTCCGACCTTAGAAGTTATCGATAGGTTAATTTTAAAAAATAAAAAATGAAAAAAACATGTTTTTTTGATTTTGGATAGTTACTGAGTTTGCATCTAGGATTTTCTTTCACGGGGTATGTTGAATTTGAAACTATCCGTCTGACTTTTGTTTGTTTGTTTGTTTGTTAGCAAATTATCATGAGAAGAAAAACTCCAAATGATTGTTGTTTTTATGACTGTTTTACAGCGAAAAGTTATTTTTTTTAATAATAATGATGAACTTATAGGCAGTGCCAGAAGCGGTGGTCTTGTTTTGAAAGGATATGATTAAGGGATTGTTGTGTTATTTCCCCCATTACCGATGATAAAATTTGGACTTTTAGATAGATATTACTTGAGCTAGAACTCTGTAAGCAGTCATTTGAAATGTATGGGATTTTTGTTCTCAAATTGTAGCTAACATGGTCCTGATGATGCTTTTGTAGGTTATATATCGCTAACGAGATCCCAGGAACATTTTATTTGTTCTGAAATTTGACTGTCAGGTACTATATTAAGTTCGTTCATTGGAAGTTTTACTTTTTAGTGTTGATTGTTAGTATGTAAAATGAAAGAGTCTTCCCTGGTGACAATCGGGCTCAGTGATTCTTGCTATATTTTTAAGTATCAGCATTGGTTTTCCTTGCAAATGGTTTTTGTTGAACGCGAGTGGGGGAATCCAATGGATGTTTGTTGTGTTAGACTTGTTTTGTGATGAGTGGTGGCTATACTGTACCAGTTCTTGGTTATATAGGTGACCTAATGTTACATGATAATGTTGTTGCTGCTAGTGATATTGTTTCTCAATTAGTCACCTTTTCGATTTTAATGAAGTGATCGATGTGATTTCCCCCCAAAAAAGTACCAGATGAGTAAATCAGTTGCCCTTCTAAGGCACATCTTCCACCATTTTTTCCACGTGTCATATAGACAATTAGTCTGACATCCTTAAGTTGTCTTCTCCATTATAGTTTTGGATGGACTATCTCTCCTTATGGTGTTTTATTTCATTCCCTTTACCTTTCCCATTTGTTAAAGAGGGAAAATTTTACTAGTGAATAGCGTCAAACTAAACTTGTTGTTTCGGTCTGTTCCCAGCTCTCTGACCAGGTTCCTGGACATGCTCCCTAGTGATCACAGTAGGTCAAATTTTCCTAGGTTTAGATTCACCTGGACTACCTTCAGAAAAATTAGGTTTAGTCTGTTATTGCAGTGCAGGCTTGTGATGCGGATGACATGCATGTGAATGGAGATGTTGCCATAGTTTTATGGAATCTATCTATAGCTGACCCTAATAGTTTGAGATTAGGGCTTCTCAATTTCATTCTTGCTGGAGGTTTTTGGGGCATGTTCTTATATTAGTGTTCACTTCTGTGCAATTGAGATGTGAAAATGAGTTAGTTGGAAGGCTATACATTCAAGACCAATACTTGTACAGGTGAGAGGTCTTTACGATTGAGACTTTTCAGAAATATTTATTCTCTCTACTCTTGGTATCCTAGCTGGTTATTACTACAGCGTCATCACTCGAAATGACTGCAGAGCTCTCCTTATCTCCTTGGGAATAAATATTGTTTTTGAGAAACCTGCCAGTTTTTTTCCTTGTATATTTTGTAGAACCATTTTAATAAGGAAAGAATGCATTGATTTTCTGTTTTCATATATCGCATTGTCACCTATGGTATTTTTGAAGGATTTTTATTATTAATTTCAAAATGTTATTTTTAAGGGGTATGCGGAATTATAAAAAGCACCAGTCACATATAGGATAAAAGTTTGATCGTAGCTAGATAGATTGTTAAATTGTAGATTCTGAATCACAAATGGTATTGCAGGCACTTTTTGGTCAATGTTGAAGACTCTTGAGCAAATATGATTATGATGTTTGGTGTACACCTTTCATGCTTCATTAGTTTGACCTGCTGCCGTTGCAGTGTCTTAAGCTTCAGCCTTTGATTTGGGAGATACAGGTTTAAGGTCTTTAGTATAATGGCAGTAATCCTCCACTCTATTGAGGCTTTGTTGGTTAACTTCCTTTCAGTGGAAGGGTTGACAATTTGCTATCAGATGAGTAATGCTAGATATATGACCCAATCACTACTTCTGATGTGAGTCATTTTGTGGGAGAGCTGATTGAAAATGATTTACATCATGTTGGTTGATATTGCCAGGTTAGGGTGTGGGTGGTTCATTAGTGCACTCAAAGCTCTGTTAGTCACTTTTCTTCATTGTGCTCTTTTTGGTTTCTGATGTATATTTTTGTAAGATTGTTGAAATGTGGAGGGGATTATTAATTTATGAGACTCGCTCAAGGGTTTCTATGCATTTCGTTGATGACCTCTGTCTATAGTAGCTGAGGGCTAACGATAGATGAAATCTCTGATGAACAGACTTTTCTATGATCTTTGACATTTAGTAATCCAACATCAGCTGGTTTACACAGTTAGAAATGACCACAGCTCACGAGTCTCCTTTTGTATTCCTGTTTTATTCTCTATACATGTTTTCTTAACTGATTTTCTCACGTTGGACTTGGGTCGCTTGGCTTCTTTTTTTCCCCCTTGTTTTGAATCCTGTGTATCTCTAAGTGGTTAATCTGAAGTGATCTTTCAATTTTTTAAATTTTTTTTTGGTAATTGAGAGATTTTGAACCCAGACTTCTTAAATTTAACTTTACAGAACTGCATGTGTTGACTAATACTTGGATGTTGAAAATAGAATCCAGGCAGAGCTTTTTAAACTTTGATCCTAAGGATGTGTTTGTTTCTCATGAAATTGAAGTATGGAGTTGGAATTCCATGGAATTCATCCAATTCCATTGTTTGATAGATCAAAGTTTAAAATTTAGGATTGGAATTTCAATTATATAAGGGCTTCAATTCCACGATATGAATTCTTTGGATTGAGTAAAGATTTCCAACTTTGATTCCAGATTTTTTAGAAAAACCCACTGGTCAAAACGGGTTATAACATCAAAATGGGTCATCCACTTTTACCTCCTTCTAGTCCACATTTAATTTTTTCCCTTCTATTTTTTACCACACATGATTCTTTGTGTCCATCTACTGTACAGTAGGATTGTAGTACTCCCTCCGTTCATTCCTCTGGATATGACATTATAGGTTTAGGTGTTTGGATTTAGGTGAATGAAATGAATGGATGAAATTGAATTTAGAAAGTAAAAAGTAGAATGAGTGATGAAATTAAAGGAATCTTTCCAAAAAATAGAAAGTGTCAATATAAAAGAAGCAATTCAAAAAAGAAAGTGTGTCATATATAGAGGAACGGAGGGCGTATGTGATTATTAGATTCATCTTTCATATCAAAAGAAGATGCTTTAATGAGCAAGTTTTGTACTTTTTCCAAGTGAAGTTGTCTTATTCACTTGAACATTAATACAATTACATTAATTTTTATGACTTGCAAAGTTAATAATTTATTTAAATATTCAAGCAACTATGCAAAATTAGTCAATCCGAATAGAAAATATCAAGTATTTTCAAGGTCTAGATTAAACAAATGGAGCATACATTTTTATATTTCAGTTAATTTATTTGGTTGTAAATGTGTATTTATAGTTACGTAGCCTTGTGAAATTTTAATAGTACAGACTACAGATTCAGATACTTTAAATGTGTTTAAGGCGGGTTCATGTTGAAATTTATTACTCAAGTTGATTTTTTTCTTTAGTTACTTTCTAAGTTAGTAATTAATTAAAAATTAAATTAGTTTACTTTTGCAAATCATATGCGGCAAGTTGTAGATCTGTGGCCCATTCTTTATAATTAAATGAAATACTTTATTTGGTTTATGTGGTAATCTGAAAAATGAAATGGAAAATAAAGTAAAAGAAATATAATGCATATTTACTAATAAAAAGAGAATTCTAATTTTATGTTAATACTTATTATCCAAACATAAGAATTCTTGAAAAATTCTATGTTAATGGCTAGTTTGCTTTCATCCTTAATTAAGAATTAAGATTCTTAAAGTCATGGCTGATGGTCGATCATGTTTAGAACTTCCTCCGTCATTGTGTTCCCTAGTGTTTTAGTATTCTATTATTGAGTCTGTTTTAGCAGGGATGTAGTTTTCAACAGATGCTCTTTATGCTTCACAATTTTATGTGTATATATATGTGTGTATGTATATATATAATTATATACTATATAATTTGGAATTGAGTGCTTCATATTAGTCTGCAAGTACAATAATGACAAACTGTTTTCATGCTTGTAGATTGTGGTCAGATAAAAAGGTATAGAAGCTTCGCACTTGCTGTGACGTACATTTCTATGGGGCATAGGCAGTTCAGCTCTTCCCAGATATTTGAGAATGAGCACGAGCAAGTATGGAATCCTGGAGAGCAACCTTACGTGCATTTGGGTATAATAGATGTCCTCTCACTTCCTTCACTGCATGCATTTTCATTTGTTATTGCTCATAATTTGCTGCTATTTTGATTGTAATTCTGTGCCCATAGATACTGGTCCTGGGAGTTTTTAACCGAGCATATGAGTGTGTCCCTAGTGTTGTAACATTTTGCCTTCTAATCAAAGGGCGGTGAGGATTGCATAAACAGAAGTGCATAATTAGGGATCTCTTATTTGATGACTGAGTTGAATTAAGAAAACTATGATCTATTGAGCATCCTTTTCTCATTATTGATAAATTAGTGCCAAAAGTAGATTGCATAATTAGGTATTTCTCAATTGATGACTGAATTGAATTTTGAAAACTATGATCTATGGAGCATCCTTTTCTCATTATTGATAAATTAGTGTTAGAAGAGGATTGCATAATTAGGTGTTTCTTATTCAATGAATGAGTTGAATTTGGAAACTATGATATATGGAGCATCCTTTTCTCATTATTGATTAATTGCTAGAAAGTTCAATAGCAGCTAGTCAGAAATGCCTAAGAGATTCCACTCTATGCACTTTATCGCACCTTTGAATTGCCGTCAAGAAGATCCTTTGAAAATTGAATATCGCTTTGGGAATAGGCTTCTTGTTGAAAGGTTGAACTTTGCTTTTTGCTCATTCTTAACTGATCATTTGCATGTATTTTATATTGTTCTATACTGCAGCAAGGCCTGGTGCAGCTGAAAACAGTGGTCTTGTTTACCCTCCAGAAAATACGAATAGTGAAGATGGCCCATTTACCGCTCAATGGAATGCAGTTCCCCGGGCTGCTGGATATTCTGCCTCTGATCTAAATGTTGAGATTCCGCCACGCTATCAACCAACACTTCCTGGTCCATCCAACGATCCATATCCACATCCGCCAACTGTTGGAGGCCTTAATACGGCACTGGACAACTATCAACATCATGCTTCTTCCAACCATGGTGCACAGCCATATCACAGGCTTGATGGTGGGTTTTTTGAGCTCTCCATGGGCACCGGTGGAGGATTACACAAGCGGAAAAGCCCTAGTGGTCCTCCCGCTTGTGAGAGGGGCAACACTAGTCGATATTATGATGCTGGTAGTTCATCTGATCAGTCCATCCCCGCTGACGCATGGTTGGAGAAACAGAATGCGGATTCTCATCATCCACCTGCAGATTTCCTGCCTCCGTACAGAGGCAATGGTCTTTTCGTTGGGAGTGAGGGCACTTCCAGGAATGTGAGAAGTAGATCGGGGTTTGACCTGGAAGGAAATCAGCCCCGAGGCCATTTGTCATTTAATCCGCCCCATCATTCTCATGCTACCCAACACCTAAATCATCCTAGGACGGTGGATTTGATGAGTCAGAGTTCTACTTCAATCCCAATGGAATGGGCTCACACCTACTCACCTGCTTCAAATGGGAGAAATATGGTCTCAGGTTGGTGGTTCAGTCATTTGCTTTCTCTCAGTTCTTGTTGGTTCTGTTTTTTTTAAAGTTCAATTTTTTTGCAGACCCCAACTTTTTGAGTCATGAGGCAAATCATTATGGTGCCCTAAATCCCGTTCCACCGGTTGAGATTGGAGGATACCACAATGATTTTTCCTCAAACAGAAACCCCATTCCACAAGCTTTGCACAACACCTCTACTCAATATTCCAGAGGTACGCGAAATGGCTACCACCACAGGCCTATGCAAACGCTGAGGGCATCTTCAGTCAATTTGCATATTGGAAGCACGGCTGCTAGTTCCGATGAAGGTCTAGGTGCAGAAAGTAACGCTCCCAGATATCCACGCCATTTTTCTTCCATGGAAGTGCGTACTGGTGATAGAAACGTCCGAAATAGGATTTCCGGTGATAGATTCAGATCCGTTTCTGATCATACAGGTTTTCGTGATCGCACAACCCCAGAGGTTTGTGGATGACTTCTCTTATCTTATGCTCTTTCCTGCAAAAGGTTCATAGTTAGCTACGTGAGCTATAGATATTTTTGCAAGCTAAAAATATCGCTTCAGATGGTATAATTGATTTTGATCTCTTGTTCAGGGTTTAGTGATTATGGATCGGTCAGCTGTCTATGGTTCTCGAAGTCTTGATCATCACAGGGACATGAGACTCGACATAGATAATATGAGCTACGAGGTAATTCAAGCACGAGCCCTCATTGTTTTAGTGCCAGTACTGCAGCTTTTTGACAAACTCGATTTTGTTGCATAAACAGGAACTCCTTGCACTTGGTGAGAGAATCGGAACTGTCAACACCGGCTTGTCTGAGGATTTACTCAGCAAGAGTCTCACCGTGTCTATATATTGTGCGCCAGATCAGCCGCAAGATGAAGGCAGATGCGTGATCTGCTTGGTGAGAATTCAAGAACCGTTGAGATGTTGTGTTCACTGTTCAGATACCTTTTTACCACTGTTGGCTTAACTGCGATTCTGAATGGTTTGCTTTGTTGATTGACAGGAGGAGTATGTGAACATGGATGAAATCGGGGTTTTGCAATCATGCCGGCATGATTTTCACGCGGGATGCATCAGAATATGGCTGTCGATGAAGAACTCGTGCCCGATCTGCAAAACCGCCGCTGTGGACGATGACAAGATGAAGGGCAAATAGGGACGTTTTCAGTTTGCTGTAATTTGGTTGTTTCAGTTTGTAAATATGCACATTGAAGATGTTAGTTCAACTGGGTCGGAAATTTGAAATGGATATCTCGGTTAACTTGTGATTAATTTATCGCCCGTTTTAATCCATCTGCCATTGACTCTTGGTATAGTTTTCTTTTTCTACCCATCTCCCATTTCAAGATGCAATTTAACTATTCATTTAGTCAAAACTTCAAAACTTTGATCCTAAAATTAAATTGGTATAAAGTTTAAATACTATTATCTGATACATTGTTAGGTTTGTTATAACATACATTTTTAAAATATTAAATTTTACAAGTTTTAATTTTTCTTAATAAAAGATATTAATATCAAACATTTTTCAAATCAACTATTAAAATTCAAAGGGATGTTTGAAATGGAATGAAGGGAGTACCAGATAAAATCCCGAGTGATCAGTTGCATGGAACAAAAACTATTATTTTTAGTCTTCTTACTAAAATTAAATTTTGTGAATGTGTTTCAAGAATCATTGATTTAGACTGGCAAACCGTTGATTTAGACCGAGCAAATATTAGACATGATTATAACTTACTCCCTCCGTCCCAAATTAAATTATCCCTCAATCATTGCACACTGTTCGACACACATATTTAACTGTTAATTTGTTTAATTACGTATAATAACAGTAAATAAAAAGTTACTTTTTAGAAACTACTTGTAGCGATGAATTCAACAATATCACATACGATAATATTGGCTCTGTTTGGCAGAACTGTGCTTATAATCAAAGCTGACTTATTTTAGAAGCAGGGGGAGACCAGTTCTGGTTTTCCCCCAAAAAAACTTATGCTTTCAAAATAATATGTTTTTTTGCACTTTACCAAACATTAAAAAGTGTTTTGCTTATAAGCACATCAGCTTAAAAGCTCTGCTAAATATAGCCATTATTTCTTATATATCTATTCAAATATGCGGTCAAACTTTGATAGAGAATAGTGCCATAAAATAGGTGGGTAATTTGGGTTGGGACAGAGGGAGTACTTATTTTCCTTCAAGTTATGCTCATTTTTTATACTTGAAGAGTAGGCTAGAGAGAGAATGTTCTCTTCTTTCTCTCTAGGTTATTTTCTCTCATTCTCTTTATTTTTCTTTTGCCCAAACGTGTTGAATCTAATGAAATACTAGGGTTCAATGCTTAGGGTGTAGCTTATTTACTTGGGTATTGTGTTTGTATTCATGAATTAATGTTTATTTTGTAAGATTCCTTAGATCTATCTATTTCTATGTTTTTGTTATTATTATATTGGCTTGTTCTTCATATGCTTGTTAATTGCATGATCATTACACTAAGATTGGCACACACCGTAGTCTACTTTCATGTTGATGCAATTATTGATATCCCTGAGGAAGAAAACCTAGATGTGCTTGGGGTAACAATAGTTCAAAATTGTGTGGGTGTGTGCACGTGGGTTGCCGAGTCAACGTTACAATCGAACATACACTAGTAAGCCAGCGAGTTGGTCAGAAGGGTTAAGGAAAGAGATAGCTAAAGTAGGAAACTACAGATAGCTTTGCAACCCTAGAGCCATTGATAAGGTGCTTCACCCCTTTACCTTTTTAGTCCTATGGAGAAGCATTTGTGGTGTAGTGCCCAAGACGTAATAACATGGGGGAGATTCAAATCTGCACAACAGGCATGGCCGTTGTTGCACCCCCTAATTATGGAGGCGGTGCCGATGGAAGATTACATGCACACCCTATATGACAAGTATGTGGAAGTGTTGACCATCGACCACACCACGTGCCGCAAACACCAGAACAAGTTTGTAGTTCTTGTATTTGATTGAATCGAGAATCGAAACAACATTGATCATGTTACGTAAATACTCCCCAGGTGTTAGTTTATGTAGTTTATTCTTTGTTGACTTGCATACTAGTAATTGTTAGTAACCCCCCAAAGTCTATTTTACCAACACTGATTATTCCTAATGCGTGATCGGATTGACGATCTGATCCCGGCTGTGTGTAGTTGGCTCTTAGATTCCTAACATCTCTGTGGACGACCTTGGTCTTGCCACCATCTACCTTTTTGGTAGCATAGTAGTAAGAACGGTAGAAATAATAGAAATTCTATCTTTGACCTTAATAAGCTCCCTCTTGATCTTAATTAG
>JAULKJ010000003.1:8534970-8548052 GCA_032355405.1 Rubia balearica
CCTACATCTTGCAGGTTATCAGAGGTAACAGTGTGGTCACCGTTGTGGTTTCCCAACTTGCAGGTGATCGATGATGGTGAGATTGTGGTGGTTTCGGTTTCGGTGACAGTAGTTCGTTGATGGTGCAACGTTTGGGTGTTCTCAGAAGGGTGTATCTAGCTATCAAATGGATGGAGTTTCATGCTCCACTGAGGTTCAACAAATTCAATGGTGGTGTCTCCTAGTTAGGTCCTACATTAGGATGATAATGTATAATTTGGTTACTTATATGTAACATTTTTTTTAAAAAAACAATGATTTTCATTCTTGTGACATTTTGTACATATTAATATTACATGGGGACAACTAGAAAATACATTATCGTATTAATGTTAATATTAATAATAATATTTCGGTGTTGCACACTGTCTTGTTAAATACGCTAAGACAAGTACCTTAAAAAAACTGTTTGACTAGTGTTTTCTTCTTTTCTCATGTCAAACGTTATTGGACGGTTTCCAGCACCCGGAAATGAAAATTTATTTTCTTAAAAAGAAGATAAAGAAAGTACATTACCATAGATGCAATAAGATTTCGTGTAATAGTATCTCTATCTTATCAGTATTTCAATATTTATTTGTTATTGAAGTGATGAGTACGTAGTATGAAAATCGTGTTTTTGACCATTGTAGTGGGAGGAGGACTTTTTTTTTTCTAACTTTCTATGCCTTGTTTAGTTAAATATAAAAGGATTAAAAAAATTTTGACAAACGTTTTTTCCTCACTGACAAATAAGAAGATAAAAATTGAAAATCACTTAAAGGAATTGTTACTAAACACCCCCATTACAAATCGAGCTTCTTTCAATGTTCTCATCAATGGGAGTGATTAATAAAGAAAATGAATAGCTTTCTGACAAACAAAACCTTAATTAAAAATTTATATCTAATTCAAAATTGTTGTAATTTTGATAGAATACTTTCTCTAATTTTTTTTTGATATAGAGAATAAAAATTCATTTTTTTTTATAATTTTAGGCTCGAGCTCCAACAAAATCTTCATTTTATGGAAGATGAAAATTATTTTTATTTGTTAATTTGATTTTTTTAAATAATTATTCTTTGAATTCATCTTTCTCTCTATAATAAATACTATAAGAATTTGATTTTCCTCTCTCATCTAAATTTTCATTTGAAGAAGATGACATTTAATTTTTTATGTTAATTTGTTAATATATTAAATTTTCATTTTTCATAGAAGGAAATTATGTCTTAATTAGATGTGATTAATAATGTTAGCATTAAATTTTAATTCTTCAAACACTCCAATTTCTCTCTATTAATATAGAGAATGAAATGTTTTCTTTGTTCACATTCTTTATTTTAGAGAACGGGATGCATAATCAGTTGAATCTCAAAAGTTGAGTAAAATCTCAAAAAATAATCAAAATCCTTATTATGCATAAGTATGTTGGACTTGCTCTAATGATATCGTGTGTCTCTTTATTGTGTCACTTTACGATGGAGAAAATGTCCAAATTGATATCCATTTTTAGTGAAATTTACAGTTTGATATTCTATTTTAAAAATTGTGATTAAAAGGTATCCACATTTTTATAAATGTCCCGAAAAGGTACCTTTTAGTTAAAAGTAGGTACTATTATGACACAATTTTTATCCAAATTGATGTTCATTTTTTGTTAACAGGTACCATTTTAAAACATAAATAAAAAAACGGGTACTTTTATAAGACATTTAAAATTCGAATCGCAAACTGTGAATTTCGGTTAAAAATGGATACCATTTTAAACCATCTCTCGATGCGATGATATGAAGTGGACTGATAATCTAGTTAAGACTGATCATGCACCTGAGATTAAAACTAAAGCAATTCAGTTTTTCGAGAAATTATATTATATTATCGGCATAATTATGTACATTTCATTCACTCTCTAAAAAACTCTATTTTTTCCTTAATCTTTCATCAGGGGAGATGGGAAAACAATATTTTTTTCAATTGTGAGATTGTTTAAGCATTTATATTATTGAATAAGTATGGATTTATCTCCAAACATTAGTATTGTTCTTCAATCTGATAGATTAGATTGTTTTGTTCATAATAATCACCAGATTTAGTTGATCGCGTCGATGTTTTGTTCTCGATCTGGTTGTGCAGATCGTGTTTTCACAACTTTTATTTGTGTTTTTGTATTACAATTTCCATTAATTTGAATGAGTTCAGATTCGTGTTTTTCAAGGTCTTTACAACTCAGGCAACATAGATCGTGGTTTGGATTATGTGGTGTTACAGTTATGAAGATCCTTGTTCAGCAAAGTGATTGATGTTGATACGCTCCTCTTTGTCAAGCGGTCATGATTTTCGTAGGAAGCGAATTAATATCCCGAAGGTGATATTACGGTCTTTATTGTATCTTTGATCTGTAATAGTACAGACGATCAGTCTGACTGACGTGTAATTTAGATATTCTTGCAATAGATTAGCTATTGCTTGAAACTGATTGAGATAGATGTCAATTTCACTTATTGTAATCATGGTTGGGTGTTTTCCCCACCACCACCTATGAATGATTATGTTAAAAAAATTAATCCCAAGAGTCATTGAAACTCAGGTTAATGAATTATGTTACAGAACCTCCTATTTCAAATAGTTATTTGGGTAAAATACAAATATAATCCTATTATTTTTCAAAAGTGCTAATATAACCCTGTATAATATGAAAGTGCGATTATAACCCTAACTTTTGCATTAGATGTGCCGATATAACCTTTTGGCACTATTTTGACGTTGACTTGGCATTTTCCAGCATTGGACCTTCAACAAATCCATCCATCAACTCATATGGAAAATCACCTGAAATCCACCAAACCTTCAACAAATTCATCAACTAAAACGAGGGACGAGTCCATCAACTCAAAACCTTCAACAAATCCAATCCACTCCTCTAGAGCATATACTCATCTACCATCTGAACATACAGGCAAAATACAAAAATGAATGGAATGCCAACCTTAAACTACAGTAAATGAATGAATGAATAGAATCCAGGAGCGGCTAGAACCCGGAATCCCTGAGGAGGTCGGACGGAACCTAAAACCCAAGTAAAAGGTTTTAGTTGTAATGTACAAAAATTAACCTGAGAAGGTAAAAAGGTTTTAGTTTTAAAAGGTTTTAGTTGTAATATCAAAAATTTATTATGCAACGTGCAGTAGTTATAAGTTTATGACCCGATTAATACAATCCAAAAATTTTATCTTAATTTCTTTTAATTTTCACTTTAAACCTTATCTTTCCATAATTTATGAAAAGACCATCTTTTAAGAGATAGACTCTTCGATTTAATTGAGTTACCCTCTAAAAAGATTAGAAACAGAAAAACAATCTGAATTACCAGTTATTATTTTTGATAACCACATTTCTTAATGACTAAAGGAAGTTACAGATCGGTCGTCCAAGGTTGAGAGCAGTATCATGCTGCTCCATTAACATAGACCTAGGAATGTGTTTGCTTTGGAAGCTATTAAAATTAAGCCAAAGGTAGAAGTTAATATCATATACGTACTAGACTCTGAATCTCCCAAGGAGATGATTTAGGATCATTCAACGCTTCTGCTAGAATCACTAAGCCTGTTAATATGGTCTTCCACCCTTTTATTTTCTTTCTTCCTAAGTAGTTCTTCCTTCTGCTCCCCAAATGCCACCATCTAGGGGTGGCAAAATAGACAGATCGTGTGTTCTGCTCCCCAAATGCCCGAGTTCCTAAGTAGTTCTTCCTTTTATTTTGTTCTTTAACCCGATCGATTAGATCGTTGTTTCATGATAATAATTCTATTTAGTTGTTCATGTTGAAGTATTGTTCTCGATATGTTTATACAAATCGTGGGTTTGCAATTTCGTTTGTGGTTTTATTTTTGGGTTTCCATTAATTTGGGTTCGTCAGATCTGTGTCTTTTAAGTTGTTTATATTTTGGACAACATAAATTGTGGTTGGATCAAGTGAGGTTACAGTTGTAGAAGATCCTTGTTTGGCGCAGTGACATTGATGAGTGATACGCTCTCCTTTGCCAAGTGGTCATGATTTTCGTGGGAAACAAGTTAATATCCCCGAGGGCGATGTTACATTTTAATCAATTCGAAGATTCAAAAATCATATACTACCTCCATCCCGGATAAAATGAAACAATGAATTTTGGCTAAGCTCTTTTATGTAAGCTGCTGTGGTGAAAAATAATTGTGAAAAAGTATGAACATTTTGGAAAAGCATGTGGATTCAATCTAAAAGTTATTGAACTTAAAGAGGGCATTGTGAGAAATTACATCATATTCTTTGTCATTTTAGGTAGTTTTCAAATTGTGTTATTTTTGTTGAGACTTACGAAAAAAGAAGTTTTTCCATTTTACCTAGGACGGAAAGAGTATTAAATTTATTCAACTTTGAAATTCAACTTTTGTTTTTTTTTCTACCCATATGTATAACTCAATTTAGTTCAGTTGAATTCGGTACGTTTCATTATAATTTTGTTTAATCTAATATAATCAATTCTAATTACGCTCATTTAGTCAATTTTAAACTATTAAAAAACATCATTGTTATTCCTTAATTTATTTAATTGTAATTCAGGTCAAAATAATAAGATTCAAAAGGCATTTCACGGGGGGCAGGAGATGACCATGAGAGCACAATATACATTTCTAGTCGACGACTTATGGACTGACTGGAATTCCAGATTTTTATATCAATGGAGTAAGATCGATTAGTGAATGTGATCATAGGAGACTAGTCCATCATCTCCATCATCATAACATCATATTTTTCTTTCCAGAGTTTTTCTTTTCACACATTCTGTAACAATTAGTCATGTATAAATAATAGAGAAGAAGAATAAAGTGCATCCATGTCCCCCAGTTCATTGTTTAGTGCATATATACCTCTCAGTTTTTTGAAAGTGAAAATATATACTCCGTACCTGTGTTTCTTGTTTAGTGCACATATACTCAGTTTTCCAAACGCTGATCTCTGACTATAGGGGTATATGTGCACTTTCAAAAAATATGAAGGGTATATGTGCACTTTTAAAAAAAATTGAGAGGAATATGCACACTTTTAAAAAATTAATGAGTATATGTGCACTACACAAATAACTCGGGTACAATTGCATTTATCCCTAAATAATAATGTTACATCACATTCTATTCGATTTCGTGCTCAAGTGTTTTCCACAACCAAAGTTATGGTCTCCCAAAGATAGTAGTCCTTCGGTCCATTAATATTTAAAAAAAATACTTGGTCTTTTAATAATCACTGAGTCTTGTTTTAGTTAGTTTAAAGTTTAGGCAAGCATCATCACGTAATTATTATTCAACATTTTAATTAGTAATGGGTTATTTTTAAAAGCTGCTAGTAATATATTTGGGGAAGATAAATTTTTGTGTTGTTTTTACAGAAAAGTTTCTATCCAAAGTTTAGATTGTCTCACATGAGACCATCTCAATAATAATTTATATTTTTTATTAAAATTTAATTGGCTTTTTCCTCTTTCTTATTTCTTTCAGTATAAATTTCTCCATTTATTTTAATTTCCAGAAATAAATGCCATTTAATGATCATTTTTAAAAGATGAGAGAGTATTACATTTGGTAGAACTTATAAAATTGATGGAGTTGTGGAATTGTACGAGGAAGTGATGATAGTCATATTTGAACATCAATTTATTGGAAAAGTACATGGAGAATATCATTTATACCTAAGGTCTCTCCTTTTTGTCTTATTTAAACTAAATTAATCGAATTTATTCAAAATTAAGGTAACCAAAAATGCAGAATTTAAAGTCATGTTCTCCCGGATTGAAATTCTAGTAGAGTGCCTAAAATAAAACATAGTATTCCTCTGTCCCAAGGCAATGTGCTGAAAGATTAAAAAAATGCTTAAAATTTTGGATGGCTACTTGTCAGGCCATAAGCAGCTGAGATCAACAAAATAAATGGTAAAATAACTCTATATTTTGGTTGAAAGCGTCTACCTAACCATGTAAAATATGAAGTTCAATTCTAATCCTATTAGTTAGTCGAAAGTGCTAATCTAACCCTATGAACCTGAATTTGATCCGAATTTTGTGAATTGACTATTATGCCATTGTTTAAAAATGTAAAAATTCAAAAACTTGGAAAAGACTATACTGCCCCTGAAAGCCCTAAATTCTTCTTCTCTCGCACAAGATCCCACTTCACCGTCCACCCCCACTTCAACCATACTATTCCACCTCCCCCCTAATCTTTGCTACCGGAAAAGTCCCAACCAACTCTGGCGAAGGCACCCAGTACGACGACGGTGGCGCAACCGGTGAAGGAGGAGGAGGCGTCGACGATTGAAAACCCCGACAGGTTTACAAACTCCGGATCTGGTTGGAATGGACTGGAGTCGTCGGGCTGGAGGAGCTCAAGGGGGTGAGGGTTTTCGTCGAATTCCTCCGGCGGGCCACTGGACGGAGTGGCGAATTGCGCGATGGAGAAGAACGGAGCTCACCGGAAAACAAAGTCTCACTGAGTTTAAGGTCATGTGAAGGTGAGTCTCATTGAAGAAGAGCAGAGTTGGCGGCAATGACATAGGTGGCATATTTAATCAGGCGAAGGCAGGGAGGGTTTAATCAGGCCTCAGTCTCATTCCAGTCTCTCTCTCAATCGGAATCCATCAAAGGTCAGTACAGATCCTTTCTATTCATCGCATTTGGATGGATTTGGTATGAATTTCCATTAAAACGAGGTTTGTGATTGTTGTTTTAATGAGTATTTTCATTTGGGATTTGTGATATTTTCTAGAGGATTTTGCATTGTAAATTTTGGGGCGGCGCAGTGGCGGCGGTGGAGCAGCGGTGGTTATGGAGATGAAGAAGTAGAACTCTAAGAGTATTTGTCATTAAATTTTTAGTATTAAGCTAGGGATATATAGTCTTTTTAGGTTTGGTCAGTGCCAAAAATTACCAAGTCAATATCAAAATCGTGTGAAAATGTTATATCGGCATATTTGCTGAAAAATTCAGGTTTAGATAGGCACTTTCACATTTTACGAGTTAGATTGACACTTTCAAAAAATAATAGGGTTAGTTTTGTATTTTACCCTAAAAATATATATAATTCAACAAAGTTAGAATCGGGATTTGAAGGGTTAAAGTTTCCTCCATTGTCTTATTTCAGCACAGTTTCCGCGTTTGTTACATTATAAGAAAGTGCCAAAAGTATAAAAATGTCCACTGTACATTCCTGAAGTGAACTGTAAAATCGAAAAATTACAAGTAGAACGAATAATAGATTAATAGGGAAAAATTTACTCAATTAACGACAGATAAATTGATTGAAGAGATATTTATCCATCCATCCTTCATCCCAAGCACCATATAATAGAAATAATTTGCTTAATACTTGATGCTGTCAACTGGAGATATTAAAACCATTTTTCCTAACGTAAAACCAAATTGTCTAAAAATAGCATACTAATATTAAAATATGTTACTGATTTTAATTCTTTACTATATATAATCAATTAAAATACACAACTTCTAAATATATATTGAAAACCATATATATTTCATACTATATCTACATATCACTAAAGAAAATCCAAATAAACAAATAATCTGAAATAACAAAATGTTTGAATTTTTTAGTACAATAATAGAGTACTTTTGATAGAAATATGTATACATATTATTTATTTATTATATATGACAAAGTTTTGTTTTAGACCCGCTAACTGTTAAATAAGGACATTCTATAATTAGTGAGACTAATTAGGTCATTTGACATTTACTTTTATTTATTGCAATGAGATACACATAATTATGATAACATTTTAAATTGAATCTCAACATATAAATAATTAATTTTTATAAAAATTGAATGAAATATTATAAAAGTAAAGAGTTTTTATTGTATTCAATATTTAACAATATATAACTAAATTGATTATTTCACTTTATAACTCATATAGTTTTCCTTAGATGACTAAATTTTAAATAAACTTTGTTTTCAATTTAAATGTAAAACACAAAATGTACATCCTAATATTTTAATTAATAATATCGCGCAACGCGTGATGGTACTCCGCTAGTTTTATACTCCCTCTGTCCCACTCTAAATTGCTTATTTACTTTTTGAGAGTCAAACTTTACAAACTTTGACCTTAAATATAAATTAATATATAAATAATAAATATATCATGTGAGATATTGTTAAATTTGTCTCAACATCTATTTTCTAAATATCAATTTTTTATGCGACATTATTATATGTAAATAGGGATATTTACGGTCAAACATGCTCATTGAAGACCGTGAAAAAGTAAATAAACAATTTAAAGTGGGATGGAGGGAGTAAATTATAAAGAAGGTGGATACTTGTACGATTTTTTAAACTAAGGATCACTACTATCCAGTTAGATCTCAACCTATTTAAAACCCTACACTCACATCAAATAAAGAAGATACGTTCTATTTCAAACGCAGATCACTCCCTAATCCTCCACGATCAAACTGCAGTTTCAAACGCCGATTGCACAAATAACACGAAATTACCGTCAATCAGATAATTATAGCGGATATATCTGAAGAATTCCGCAGCACACAAAAATAATATTAATTCATTCTGTGCCGCAGTTTGGTGAACCCAATATTTTGTCAAGACGCTAAGGTCCCCATACCGGCGATAGGCCCCCATCCCCCGCATTTATTTTCCTTCCTCTGCCACCACAACAAACCCGCCCCATTTTATTTATTTTTATATTTTTTCCCGAATTTATATGGATGGTATCGAATAGCAAAAGCATCACGTTCCTCTTCGATTTCATCCTCTGATTATTATTCCTCGTAGAAGAAGGACACTACAAATTCTGCAGTATCACATATGGCCATGGCAGAGTGCTCGTGTTTAGTGGATATCATGGATCAGCTATGGCTCCACCACCTTGTATTCTCGCCGGAAATTGTCCATCCCGCCGCCTCCTCCTCCCCGGAAGAACCGCTCTCGAACACCTCCTCGGCGCACACCTCCGGCACACAAGTAATATCGGAAGACAATTCATCAATCATTAGTAATACTCAGGTATACATCTTGTTTAGAGTCGCAAACTTCTATCATATCAGATAAAATGACAATTTCACGTCAGCTTGTATAAAGGTGCGAACTTTTATTAGTATGTGACTTTGCTGTTCATTTCTTCACTAGAGAATTGAAAATTACTCGAATTTAACTCACAATGCAAACCCAGTGAAATGAGAAGTGAGAGGCTCACATTTTGTATGCATATAATATATTGTATAGGATGATGGGTGCGAAGAAGAGAGCGATGAGAAGGTTGCGGAGGAGGAGATTAGAAGGCCGAAGAAGCTACAAGTTTCGCAGTCGGAAAACAAAGCCTCGACGTGGCTTCAATCATCCTCGCCGCTGAGTCGCCGGAGACGGCGGCGGCCGCATTATTTACCCGGCGAGCGGCGGCGACTGAGCAAAACCATGAGCTGCAAAAGCCTGTGCGAGCTAGAGCTTGAGGAAGTGAAAGGTTTTATGGATTTAGGGTTCGATTTCGAGAAAGGGCCATTGGACAAGAGGATGATGAGCGTTATTCCCGGACTTCAAAGACTAGAACTGAATAACAACGTTAAAAACGATGAAAGTAAAAACGGTGAACATGAAGAAGAAGGAGAGAGAGAGGTAAGTAGGCCGTATTTGTCGGAGGCTTGGTTGGTGAGAGGGCCGGAATCGCCGCTGCTGAATTTGACGATTCCGGCGGCAACGACGGCGGAGGATATGAAGAAGAATCTCAAGTATTGGGCGAGAACCGTTGCTTCTGCGGTTCAACTGGATTCTTACTGAGTGCTCTGTTTTTTTGACCAGTTTTATTTACCTCTGTACTGCAAATGTTTCGGGTCGGTTAATGCCGGTAAGTCGGCGACTGCTAGTAATGCATTTGCAGCTGTAAAAATGAGTTTTACGAACCAGAAAGGTACTAAATTGGTTATTTACTTTCTTTTTTTTTTTAGTCCAATTGTGTAAACTTTGATCATAAATATATAAAATATATAAATAATAAATATATCATGTGACATATTTGTTAGATTTGTCTTAACATATTATTTTTTAAATATTAAATTTTTATGGGGCATTGTTATATATACATTAAGATATTTATAGTTAAATATGCTCATTAAATACTGTGAAAAAGTAAATAAATAATTTAGAGTGAGCTGATGGAGTATAAAATAATGATTGAGGTACAGGTCTATTTTGCTCTGTTAATGCTAGTTTTTGATGGTCTATTCCAGGTGTTATCATTGACATTGAATCATCAATGTTTTTGGAAATTTTGAACTGATTAGTGATTAGATAAGGAAAAGGTCATATGAAGGGCCCTAGCCGTTCTGAATTGCACTTCTTCTTTTTTTCTTTCACTCTTTTTCATTAATGTAAAAATAATAATAATATTAGGAGTATCATACGGAGTATTTTATTAAATTGATCAATATAGAATTGTTTGGTTGAATGGAGATTCTATCCTTAAATTTAGATACTGTATCTTTATTTTAATAAATGAAATATGTTTTTTTAATGTATAGGACTTCCCTCCCAATTACAATAAGTGTAGAAATTATATGAAGTGTACCTATCTCAAAATAAATAAATAAATGAAGTGTACCATGTACCTCGTTTCACTGTGTTTGGTAAGTGTTCCTTTAATTTATAGATATAAAAATATAGAAAGTCAACCCAAACTCTACACGGAGGCCTCTATGCCTATCTGTAATATTTTTCTAGGGACTTTTCTTCAAATTTCTATCAATTTTCATTCAATTGCAATCGGCAAAAAAAATATGTTTTTTTAAAAAATTATAAAAAAATCAATATGATCGTTGAACTGAAAATCCATAAACATTAAGTACAACTAACAAAACATCAACTGAAAGTCATAAAACATAAACTATAATCACAACAAAAAAATAAATATCAAAAAAATTGAAAAACATCAACATAATCTCCAAACTAAAAATCATAAACATCAAACACATCTAACAAAACATCAACAGAAAATTATAGAACAACAACAAAACTTAAATTGCAAAATTAAATATCAATTTCAAAATGTCAAACTGAAAATCATAAATGTCAACTAAAAACTAGCAAAATCTCAACTGAAAATAATAAAACATAAAAAATGAAATTGTCAAATTAAATAGACATTTCAAAACGTCCAGTTGAAAATCATAAATATCAACTAAAATTAACAAAATATCAACTGAAATTCATAAAATATCGACACAGATTAAATTGTCAAATTTTATAGCAATTTCAAAATGTAAATGGAAATCATAAACATCAACCAGAATTTTTACAAAACATCAATTGAAAATCATAAAGTATCAACAAAAGGTTAGATTGTCAATTAAATATCAAATTCAAAATGTCAAACCAAAAATCGTAAATATCAACCACAACTAACAAAATATCATTAAAAAAATCATAAAGACTAAAACGTTTTTTCTGACCCCTAAAACCCCTCAAACGAAGAGTTTTAGCCCCACAAAAAAAGTGCAGCGTTTGGAGCCCTCATATTTTGAAAATGAGTTTTCGTAGCCCATGGGCTATATCCATCATAACGCCGTTACCTGCCGTCCACTTGCCATCCACGTGCGCAGTTATTACTGAATTCCCGAGGGTATTATCGTCTTTTCCCGAGCCGTTGACCCTTTTAAATAACCATTTCCCCACCGTGTTCTTCCCCAAATCGAAGGCTACCCGATTCTCTGACTAAAGAAGAAGCACATTGGGAAATCGGCAGAGATTGAAGAATTTTTGATGAATTTCTGGCGTGAATCCAGTAGAAATTGGCGGAAACCGTCGATCGGTGGGTTTCCGATCGGCGAGAGAAAAAAATGAAAAATAAAATCTGAAATGTTTGTGATATATATAGTATTTTGGTAATTGCACAGTGAGTCTCTGGTAAACCAGAAAAAACATTTTTGTCTTTTAAAGGGTCAACGGCTCGGGAAAAGATGATAATACCCTTGGGAATTCAGTAATAACCGCGCACGTGGACGGCACATGCGCGGCAGGTAACGGTGTTATGACGGATATAGCCCATGGGCTACGAAACCTCATTTTCAAAATATGAGGGCTCCAAACGTTGCACTTTTTTTTGTGGGGCTAAAACTCTGCGTTTGATGGGTTTTAGGGGCCATAAAAAACGTTTTAGTCAAGAAGAGATCAAAGATAAAGACGAGTCCAGTGATCTTGCAAAAAATGGAAAGGAAAAGACAGATCGAGGTGGTATTATTACTATCTTTTAACAAACACACAACTGATTACCTATGGAGATTCATAGCTATTCAGTGACTAACAAGCTAGGTGAGATATTTTTGCACTCTATGCCACAAATAAATAAACATGGAGTGAGTCTGTACACATAAAATTATCTACACAAGTATTTGTATGTCTCAAAAGGTGAAACAATACACGAAAACTTCTTAAGATCTATCAAACCGCCACTGCTTTTCGCACAAGAATGCTAAGTATGAGACTTATAAAAAAAGAGCTATATTCAACACAAGCAATCATCACCAAGTGAAGTGACTGACCTGTTGGTAACAACAATTTTCCTCTTCATCATACAACTTGATTTGTTTAGTACTCATTCAACTTTGTGAGATGTGGGGATAGAGTGAAAACAAGATATAGGAGATAGCAACACAAACTAACCAATAAACTAAGTATCCGAACTTACCAAAAAGCATCAAGGTGCAGCATATGACAATGTCTGTAGATATAGGTGACTGAATTCGCTTGCTTCTCAGCTAGTTATATACCATCAATTATCAATGCATGATTAAGAGAATCTTAGATTATACCGATTCTATCATCCTTAACTGGTTTCCCTCCCTCAGCCAAGAGTAAACTAACACTTTTCAGTGCGATCGGGAATGCCATATTGGCTGAAAAGCATGTGGGACAAAGAAGGTAATCCTACTGTGAAACATCAGAACAACTTATCAGCTTAGACCCCATGCACAATTCTGGTGTCATCAAAATTATTTACAGAAACAAAG
>JAULKJ010000003.1:8570154-8581013 GCA_032355405.1 Rubia balearica
TTGCAAGTATAGACTTACAATTATGTGACGAAATGTTATTTTGCATAAATATTTTTTTTATCAAATTAGGTATGGTCGTATGGGTAGTCATTTTTTTAATAAAAAAATTGACGGACCAACCTATGATCCAGTCTGATTGAATCCGTCCTGGATTTGGTTTGAATTTGGACCCGATTCAAATCTATATACAAAATCCGACCTCAAAATTTGATCCGATCAGTTCAGGTTCAAAGCCCATTAAGATAATATGAGCTCAAAACCCAGTCATAATGAAATGGGCTCAAAATTTGATCGGGCCAATATGGGTCTGAAACACTATTAAGGATTGACCCGTTCTGACTTGGGACCCGACCGATCTAAACTCGAAATCCAAAATATGATCGATCTAGACTTGAAAGTTAATTTGAACACTAGGGCAGGAACCCAATCGAACAACTTAGGGCCAAAATTTGACCTACAATATGGGCCCAAAACCCTAAATTCGTCTGACCGAGGCTTGAAACTCAACTAGACTGACTTGAAATTGAAACACCATCTAAGCCTGACCCGACCAATCTGAGCTCAAAACCCGGCTCGACAGCTCGGACGCGAAACTCTACATCTGGCCGACTCGGGCCTGAAACCTGATCGACCAAGGCCGAAACCCAAAAATGACCTACCCAACCCAACCTGACATAACAACATTGGCCTAAAATCCGACCCGACCCAGTCCCAAAACCCAAAATATGGCCATCCTAAAACCCGACTAAATCAGGTATGGAATGTAATTCAATCAACCCGGGCCCAAAATTCAACTTGATAATTTGGGCCCAAAACTCAACATCTGACAACTTTAGTCTAAACCCCAGCCGACGAAGGCATGAAACCCTACTGGACCTATGCAGACTTGAAACACCATCTAGACTTAATTTGGATTCGAACCCTGACGTAGGCGCAAAGCTGAACCAGACCTGAAATCAATTGAAACTGTCCCAAACCAAAATTGATCGGGGTGTGATCCCGAGCCTTACTTGGACCCAAAACCTTACCATGTCCAACCCGGATCCGAAACTCAATCAATTAAGGTTCAAAATTGATTGGACTTTACGGAACCTAAAATCCCATTTGGACCAGACCCAAACTCAAACCCTAACCCGGGCTCAAACTTGTCTGAATCTGAAACTGATAGGAACCAAAATTGATTTGACTCGGCCCAACAGACCACAACCCTAAACCAAACCTGGATAGAAATCAACCCTTGTCCAAACAAGACTTGTTGTGACCCGACTCAAACCCGAAGCCAAATACAACAGATCTAACCTGAATCCACCCTGATCCTAGCCCAAATCCGACCTAATCCTGGTCGAAACTCAACCTGGAACCCAACCCCAATTTCAACATGGGTCCATGCCAAACTCGACACAAACATGATCTGAACATTATCAGGCTCGAACATGATCGAAATCCCCGCGATCCTGCATTAACACAAACCTGACCTGGACCTGAACCGCATAACTTAAAACTTAAACTCAAATCGAGCACAATCCGGACTTGATCGATCAGAACATTGTATCATCTGATGACATGTTCCCCATGTGTACTCGTTATCCCTATGACATTTCCACGATAATGAGTTTTTATGCATGATCAAATTGTGGAATTTTTAGAGTGTAAGCTATTATAATAATGGTTAGCTAATTAAATTGTATATAATTTATTGGATTAATAGTCAATGAATTATTAGATCAAATAATAATAATTCATTGGATAAAATAATTTTTTACTATTGGATCATGGAGGTAACATAGGTTGACATGTTTATGATCCAGATCATTTATAACCTAACACATTATGATATGTATGTTTTTGAAAATGGGTTGTGTTGGATCATAATCCATTACAACCCAACACATTATAATTCATTAATAAATGGGTTGAGTTAAATGGTAATCCATTTATAACACATTTTTATTATATTGGATAATGGATTGATCCAACTCACTCATTTATCACCCTCACAATTTACAACATTAGACCGTCTCACCATAAGTTATGGTGAGACAAAGTAATAAGTAAAATTTAAAATTACATAATGTACCCAATGTCATTTCTCATATTTATATAATTGTATTTAGACCCCCCGTCTCACAATAAGAATGAGTGAGACCGTCTCACTCAAGTCTTTTTAACATTTAAATACCACTTCTCAACCACAAAATTTACTAACTTTGATTTAAAAAAATCTCCCTTTTAAATTATACTACTAATTACTCAATGAAACAACTTGCCAAAGCTATAATAATTTTGTCACTTGGGTAAAATAAACGGCCAGTCCCTTGACTAGCTAATCTCCTCACTTTACTTAATCAAGCAAAGTGATAAACAATTAATTATATAATACTCTTACAGATTAAATTGCATACTTTTTTTCAATCAAAGTTATTAAACCTTGATCATATACTTCAGCAAATATATGAGAGCGACAATATTATCATTTAAATTTTTAATGGATCGTCATTTTACGTAGTTAAAAATGTTAACAGTCAAATATGTATTCTGAATACCGGAAAAAAAATCTTGCAATTTAGTCAGGAACGGAGGAAGCATGCATTAATGGCCAAGGCGAATGTGCCTGATATATCGAGCTTTAAGAAATTCACACACTACAAGTAATATTATATGGCCAAATTGTCCTGTTTTCAATCCCATTTCAGAATTTCATTTGCACAGCAAGATTTCAGATCAGTCAATGATATTCCATCTGAAAACTACAACAAACAGCAGTTCTTTGTTGATCCCATGTTACATTTCTTCCTAGTACTATACAAGCTACTTAAGCTAGCTGATAAATTCCTGATCATGATGCATTGGATGTTAGAACTGTGTATGCAGTGTTTCTTAAGCTAAGTTCTTAACAATGGGATGTGTGGCATCTGTAAGCATCACTACCATCAAGAAGATGAGGAAAAACATTGTGATTTCACTAGTTATTGTGTTCTTCGTGCCCTGCATTCGTGTCCCTTGCGAATCTGGGTCCTTTTCGAGCCCTTAAAAGCCTAGTCCCACAGGATCTCTCTCACAGGATCAATCAACTCAGGAATCATATTGTGTTTATCGCTTGAGAAACTGATACTCAACGTTTGCATGCTTGAGTTTAGCTTGCTTCTAGTGTACATGTGTAATTTTTGGACTGATTTTTGTATTATTAGATGGATCTGCCATTGCTGAACTGAAGACTTCAATTGAGGAGTACCTTTCCCTTCTTCTCGGCCTCACTGTGAAAGGTACATTTGCATTCATCGGCTTTAGTTAGAAACAAGACTCTTTATGGTAAATGGGTGGTGAAGTAAATGCATGTGTTTTTGCAGAAAATGGGATTCAAGAAGTTTTGGAGTTCAGCTGGAAGGCTCTTGATGGAAAACAGGTAAACAAAATCGCGGCGTTTTGTGATCTCTTTTCTTGTTTTTCTGAGGTTTGGACATAATTTTGCAGGAAGTTTGTATCGCGAACGCTTACTATGAAATGCTGTCAGTTGTACACATGATGACTGTCCTGACATTGATGGAGGCTAGCTTGAAGATCATGCTCAAGAACACTAGCGAATCGGGTCATGAAATCGTTGTTTTCTCTCAAAGTTTGTACTTTTATTTGTTACGTTCATCTGAATCGTTTTAGGTTCACAATTATTATTTTGGATTGTTTTTTCCTTTAAATGGTTTTATATTTTTGTAAAATTTGAATGACTTTTCATTGTATTTCAATTAGTTTAAACATGCATTTCATTACTTGGGGTTTTTTGCACAATAATCATTTTAATAATTTTCAAAATGTACAGATAAAATGCATACATTATACATCTATATAGATACTCATACAACATATGCAATACACAATTAAATACTCTTTTCACACCACTTAACCTATGACTACCGTATAATTTATCATATTTTTCACTTCAAAGTTAAAAAAACTCAATCATCAATATCAGACTGATGAAAATGTCACTAAATATCACATTACTGTAATTGATCAAACCAAATTCAATGAAAATTCGTAACTTACTACATTTGCTCAACAATTATGGTAAGTTGCTTCAACTCACTTAGCTCGGGAATCTCATCATCAATAACCCAAAGGAAAACCAACATTTCACGAGACACCTCATACGTTATCTCTACATTAACAGTAAGCACCAGACTGATTTCTGAGAGATATACTGACCCTGACCCCTGCTTCATCATAATAAATAACATCTAAGGTAAACTCCACTCTTGAAAAGCAGCCATAAAGCGGTCTAAGTATACTTCTCGGAAACATCAGCCAGTCTTGTTTAAGAGCGCGTACATCCACAAGCTTTGGGTTATTTTCAAGCACCACTATGCTCAACCAAGTGAATGTAAATAAGACATATTTGTATCCTGCACAATGACAAATTTTACATTTGACATTTGAGTATCTCAAGATGTTTTGAGTGCAAGAGATGAACCACAAATTTCATCCCATTGCAATACCTCTGAACCATACAGTTCTAGATACTCCAGAAAATTGAACTTGCGCAACAAAGACTCGACATCTTCCCCAGTCACATCCACTCCTACCGAACTTAATGATCCGAGGCCATCGAAATTACTTTTAAGACGTCTTCTAGGAAAACAGATATGGCTATCGAAATTGTTTTCAACAAATCTACAGGGAAAACAGATATCATCCCCATATCTGCTTATCCTCAATTCCAATCATTTCACCCTCCTTGCAAACGCATAGGCTATCCATTCATCTAAATCCTCTCAAAACAGACTGCTCAATGGTATGTTAATTCATAGCTTCTTAATCATCAAGGTCATCGTCAAATTCCAAGGTGGCTTCACGATGAGAATGCAGTACGCTACTAACCCATTTAACAAACTTGCCCTAGGTTGCCTATGCCAACCAATACCAAACACTTCATCAACATCAAAATCAAACTCATCAACAACCAACGCGGCTTTCGAGAGAACACTAGTTCCAGGAGCCTCTTTCATCGACAGAAAGGATAAGATGTGACTTAGAAACTCGCTCGGAAGCTGACTAATACGATCCTCCTCCTCCTCCTTTACAACTCTCTTTGCACTCTATATAAAATTCATAAAAGAATTAATTCATCACCGGTTGCACGAGTATAAACACATACAAGCAAAACCGAAAGCACAGCCACGAAACATCATACTCCATCTGTCCCTTTTTTATTGTCTCACTTACCTTGTTGTGTGTCCCTAATATAATGTCTTACTTCTCTTTTTTTCCTTTTTTGGCAAAGAATGCTAAGATGAAATATCTACTTTACCCTTCACTTAATTGGAAATTTATGTGCCTACCTGCCTTGTTATTGACCACTGAACTCTGAAATCAAACCCAAAACACAATTAATTAACCATGGACTCTGTAAACAAACGTCCGGCAAAGTCACCTCACCGGCGAAGGAGTTGCCGTGTCCCACTCCGTAATCCGCCCATCGACTCCCTACCCTACCTCTTATTTTTATGACGAAGCTACCTCGCTGACGATGGACTTGTCAGTGGCGATGCCCTATTGCACCACCGGATACCAGTACTCAAAGCGTCCATGCTACCGGAGGTGGTTTTGTTGACCAATCGGGACCGAAGCGAAGGGCGTCGATGCTACAGGAGGAAGTAGAGTGGAGGTTTTTGGAGCAGGTACGGATGTGGGCTTCGTCGGTTGAGGAGGATCCATGGCAGTCGTCCTTTTTTCCGGTGAGGACGGCGGAGGATGAAGGCGGCGGTGGTGGAGCACTGTGTTTTGGCTCTCGGTTTATAAAGCTGATCAGTTGACCACTTTTTGGTGATTAAAATAACAAGTGGGACAAATACCCCTGACTTTGTTTTGTTGGATTAAAATTAAAGGGAAATTTTTTTTGTTGACTTTTGGTGGTAGGACAATAAAAAAGGGACAGAGGGAATAGCAAAAAATTTAAAGTAAAATTATCAGTCCCCCTCTAACAAGGAAAAATTGATTATTTTTTTTACTGATTCGAGTACAGGTTATTTACTATTACTGATTGAGTAGTTTACTATCGTTCTTAACGATACACTTTTGAAGCATTTCGAAAGATGGAGTTTTAGAACTTTCAGTATTTAGAAAATTCGCAGTGAGCCGCCTATATTGGAAAGCAATGTTTTGATTGGAAGCTGAAATTGCTTTTACCAACTGACTTGCTTTCTTAGTGAAAACGAACGCCAAAGGTTACGAATAAATTTTGGAATCTGTTCGATTGAAACTCAAATCGAGTGAACACGAACAAAATTTTAAGATGGAATAATAAGTCATCAATACATAAACATGATGATGAAACCTCCGTTATGAATGCGAAGAAGATATAAGATGGAGCATCGAACCAAACAATCATTTTTCTGCTAATTTAAATTATAAAATCGTAAGATTGTGAGATTTGAATCGGAATCCTGATATACCATTGTATTATCTTCATCACGTGCTGAAAAAATCCACATTTCCCATATGAATAAAGGTGTAAATGGAAGAAATTAAAGGTTGAACAGAAAAAAACATGGCTAATGAATAACGCGAGAATCTAAGATATGTAATTTCTTCTGCAGATATATTTCATACAAATCACTAAACCAACAAAATATATGAAATTCATTCCATAACAAGAAGAATCTCATCTCACTCCAATACTTCGGATCCTGTAATTTCTTCAGCCATGGATTCCTTTCTCCTGCTAATTCAGCGTAAACGATGTTAGCGTACGTCACAAATGTCGGTGAAACAAAACAATCATTGATTAAAGGCCTCACCTTTCTGCCATTGCTGACAAATCTGAGTTCATTCGACTTCATGTGCTTCTGATGTCGGAGACCATGCCGGTGCCCGCCGCCGGAAGATCGATCCGGCGGAGGAAGGTACGAATGCGTCTCCGGACCTCTGTAATCGATTTCATACACCTCCGGTTCCTCATTCCGCAAACCTAGTACAAAAACAATCAACATCAGTAAATTCCACAGCTACAAAATCGCAAATTGTGATAAGAATTATCCCGACTCACCTCTCATGGCGGCGCTAGGCGGCAGCCCGAGGAGGAGAACGAGAAGAAAGACGGCGGTTCCGATGCGGCAATTGTAATTGATCCCCATAACATACGTATGATGAGTTTTAATGAGTTTGTGAAAATTGAGGTGTTTATAGAGGTGGAGTCGTCACGCAAGAAGCATGCACTAGTGATTGTTATTAGGTGTCGAGCCGGACCAAAAAGAAAATTAAGCAAGTTTTACTGGGACAGACGGATTTTAAGGAATTAAAAGCGTCGCGATCTCAAGTAAGCAAGTTGTGCTGGGACGATGGAGAATATATCATGGAAATGTTGAGGGAAATGATAGCGTCGCGATCTCAACAGCAGTAAGCTTAGAGGTTTTGATATGGATGTGCTGTGGAAATTTAAGGAGAGGGTGACCTTAGGAAGGGTATTGAATTGGTGTGGAGGACAGGGGAGTCCCATCCCATGTGTGTATTATTGGGGGTGTATGGCAGAGGGCTGGGCATGGCGCACCCTTCTTGCTGGAATTTGCTCATTGAAACCCAACCTGAACAAGGACACCTACCCTCCATTTCTCCCTTTCCGCCATTATGTTCATCTCATGGGTGTGGGTTTCATCATTCATGTCGACTGCCTTTGGCATGCCATTTGTCGTATCTTATGAGTTTATGGATCTACCTGATCTCGGGATGACAGTACTTTATGCGTGTTTTGTAACGTGTTTCTCTCATTCTCATCTTTGTTTAATTATATGTTTCGTATTTATCTGTATTTTGTTTCTACTTTTTCTTTAAATGTTTTATAGCCACAAACTACTACAATTCAACCTAATTCTCTTAAGATGATTTCTTACTAAGTTGAATTGAATCGAATTCAACTGAATTTAATTGAGCCGAACTGCAGATAAACTAGATAGATTAAGATCTTAGTAGCAGGGGTTAAAAAGGAATTGTTGTCCTTCCGAACATGAAGTTCAAATAATATTTGTACAATATTAAAATAGCTATGGAGAATATGTTTTTTAAAATCCAATTCATTAAAATAAGTATTATGTAGAATTTTATATAAAAACTAATCATTTTAAGTGTATTGTTTTATTGATTTCGAGTTGTATTATATGGTTGGGCGTTTAATGCATCTGGTGAGTGACAAGGATAGATTTTGTGCACCTGGACATTACAGTGGTTTACATAGTATGCAGCTAACATGATACTTAAGAGTTAGATCGGATCCTGCAAGTCAATCTTTTCTTTTTCGGAGATAACTGATCCATACCCAACCAACAATGCACACTGTGTAATCGGGTAAGTGGTTAAATGCATGATCAAATATTTCAATTATTGTTGATTCAAATGTTGACAGTTGCATTGCGAGATGGTTTGTGATGGGCATCGGAATATAATAGATTATTGAATTCTTTGCAAGCACCAAATAGCTGATCATTGAATGTCATTTTATATTTATCTTCTCATCAAATGTGATATCGGGTTGAAAGAGCCATCGGAGTTAGGAACCTTCATAATTGCACTAACTCTAATTTGAAAGATTTGGTTGAGATTGTCTCATGTAATTTTATAGTGAAACATTAAGTCTAAACACAACTGATTAAAGATAAGAAATGACATGAAACATTTTTTTTTGTAAATTTCAAATTTTACTTAATATCGCGTCTCAACAAAAGTTATGGTAGAATGTTATATAAGTTCTCCCAAAAAAAAACATTGGTAATTATAAAATGATTAAGAGCATTTTCAATAGTGTTACTTTTCAACCTACGTGCGTAACAATGCCTTTCACCGTTATTGTGAATACCACGTATGCAGCTTGTTAAGTGGTATTGCTCAACAAAGCATACCGCCTAGATGCCAGATGCCATTAGTATGAAATGCTTTAAATTCAAATAAAGTCACTTTTTTTACTATGATTGAATTAATTACTAGAATATAGTTATATTTAAAATATTTTTTTAAAAATAAATACAATGAATTCTTTGCAGTGTAGTTAATCATTGGAGAAGTGTGTAATTTATCTATCACCCGTTCAAAAAATGATATAATAAGACAATCTACAAAATATTGTACCTTATTATTTGATATAATAAGACAATCTACAAAATATTGTACCTTATTATTGGATATGTTATGGGAATGAAAGTTAATGAAATTATGAAGGGACCAAAAGTTAATGGGATTCTTATTGATTGAAATTTTGACTTTGTGGTAAGTCAGGAAATATTTTAAATTGAGGTGAGGTGTGCCGTTCAATTTATTTGTTCTGATGTGAGTTGATGGATTAACCAAAAGAAAAGGTATTAGGAAAGACCTTATGTCTAAGGTTATAAACAGAGCATAGTGTTTTTATCTTAAATGTTTCAATTTTTTTATAAAATTTAAATATTTTATTTTAAAAGTTAAAACTAGAATATGTATTTGAATGTAAAAATGTAAAATCAAAAAATAAAAATTTTAAAATTCAGTATGCAAATACATGTAAGGTAAAAAATAAATGGTATGTCCAACTTATGGACAAGCGCCTAACCAAAATTCATTTAGGTGTTAAATGAAATTTATCATTAGCAATGCTAATTTTTTCTTATTTCATTTTCAACCCATTATTTTACACCCGATTTCATTTTTGTTTAGCCCATTCCTTTTCACATTATTTCATGATTAAATTATTTTTTTGTGTCCAACATATATCGAAATACCATCTTTTGGTCCACAGTGCCAATACTACTTATATTCAGCAACCAACAAATCAAAATGATTTGTGATTTTCAGGTAAAACGAAGTTATTTTCCGACATAACCATGGGTATTTTGGTAATTTTATTAATTAAAAAACATTTTCAATTATTTCCTAGCAAAACATTTTTCTTAATTATTTTCCTCGGAGGTGGAGGGACACCGTGTGAAAGCTTACCACGAGGAATGATTGGCGACGATGCCTTTATTGGGTTTAGGGTATCCCTTTGTTGCTCTACCAGCAGAGATATATCCCTTTGTTGCTCTACTTCTTTTCCGGCAAGAAACGATCGAAGACAAGGAGCTTCGTCGCCACGGTTACAGATTCGCAAAGAAGAACAATCGACGTCAAAGAGCTAAGGTTCGTCGACGACAAGGAGGAGCTAGGTCTCTGCAATTCAAATCGAGGTGACGGTGATGAGGCTCACCGGAGACGAAGCATAGACCTGGGGTTTCAACTTCGCCAGGTCTCCACCGCCCAGATTTGCCCCAAGTCTCCACCGTTAGGATCTCTCCTACTAAACCTCAAGCTCTCGATGAGTCCACACCTACGCCGTTGTTCAGCTACACCCGACTAAGAGCGATGTCGTTCAGCTCCACGCGCCACCCTGTCCAGGCTGATTAGCGCTAAGCTCCTATCCAAATGGTAACCTTCTTGTGTTTAGGAATAACAAGCATGATGAATTTTGCCGGTTTCACTTTTCCCTCAAAGATTTGATGAAACCGGGGAGTTTCTCTGTGTTTTCTAGCAACTTAAGGACATAGCGGCGAGTCAGAGCACGGGGAGAAGAGGATTTTATTTATTTTTTAAAAACTCGGGGTTATAATGGTCATTTTAAAGATTTTCGGCCAATTTTACCATTGACCTTACCTGAAAATCACCTTTGAGGACCAAACAAATCATTTTGTATTTGTTGGTTGCTGAATATAAGCGGTATTGGCACTGGGGACCAAAAGATGATATTACAATATATGTTGGGGACAAAAATAATACTTTAGTCTTATTTCATTATTCTCTACTATTTGTTACTAGAGGAATACCATCGCGCGTTGCACGATATTATTAATTAAAATAATAGGATGTATATT